>VYZW01058407.1:0-60029 GCA_013401315.1 Balaeniceps rex | reverse complement strand
TTCAAACCTGGCTACGTATAAATGTAAAATATTTTTATATATTGAATATACACATCAACATATACGAATATGCTGTTGCGATTTTGAGATGTTAGTATCAACAGAAATTAATTTGCTCTTTACAGTAGTGTTTGAGTGTCAACAGAGATTCTTTGTAGTCATTACAAGTTTAATATCATAGCACAGGTACAAAATCTCACTCTGTGTCACTACTAAATGCAATTTTCATGCATATTAAAGAGTAAACCATTTTTCTGATGTTGAAACAATACCTTCACAAGAACAGGTATAATTTAAATTAGGAAGAGTGTTTGCCCACACAGTCAGGTATGAGCGGTTTTTCTTGGATTTAGTCAGAAAAGATAATACGTATCAAAACTTTAAGGGTTCTTCTTTTTTAGCATGTTCGTTCAAGAGAAATCTTTATGAGAAACTACAAGCGTTAGCGGCTGGTATTGTTCAGCTCAGCAGCAGGAAATGCAACATGACTGCTTTTACTGGGTGCGTGGGAGAGAGGACACTTCGCTTCCTAAAAGAAATATTGTGTTTTCATTATTTTTATGTTTGTTGTTCCCACAAAAATGGACCCAAGTGTTTTGGAGGGATTATAAATATGGTTGCAATTTGGCACTGTGAGCCGGTTGCAGCCGCTGTGTGTATGTGTCTCTCTCCATGCTCGTGTGAAGAATCTGGCCAATTCGAACTCTGAGTTGGTCACAAGCAGCCAAATGTCTTTCAGTTTTCTTTTGTTGTAGCTGCATTCCCTACAGGTTAACACCTTTCAGGCTCTACTTCAAGGTACAATATGCTTCTCTGAGAAGATAAATTATGAAAATGCAGTGTCTGCTTGTGAAAACTCAAACTTTGCAAAGTTACGCTCATTTGGTCTCCAAGAAATAACAGTTCCATCCTTCCAGGTCTCGGTTAAGCCAAGACACATGCTAATTTTCTTTTAACTTTGGAGTTCGGATGGCGTTAAGGAAATATGTGTTTGAGAGAAAATGGAATCTGCTGCACCGAGGAGTCAAGGGGTCTGGTGTGATTAATCTGGAAAGGTCTTCGCTAGCATTTAGAGTGGAGGGATTAGGTGTGAGGGCAGTCTAGTATTCGGGTTTATGCATCACCATGGGTTATTTTAAATATTATGTTTATCACAGAACTGCATCTTTTATTACTTGGCTGCCTAAATATCTGAGATGTGATAGGCTCAGTCATAAGAGGGGTGGCCATCTTCCATAGCAAACCGAGCACTGTCCATTCTTGTGGTGTCAGGCAGAGTTGAGGTTACAAAGCCAAACAGATTCCTAAGACAGCAAACAAAACTGTCAGACTGTATTGAGATCCTGATGGAGCCTGAAGGCCAGGATGAACTGCAGGTTTATGAAAGCAGCTGCCTCTCCTGTTTTCCAAATCTTTAATAATGTGCTCTTTGCCAGGTTATCTGGGCATTCATCTTTCTGTTATATTCTGGCTTGCTGCAGTTACCAAAGAAAACGTATATTATCACTTGGAATGAAATATATGTACACATACAGAATGAATATATAGGGTGAAATATGTGTATGTGTATATAGCACATACTGAAACAAACAAGCTAAAAGGAATGTTTTGAGACATTTGACAGTGTTAATATTGATTACTGAATAGATTAAGAGACAACCACAAGAGGTTTTGTCAGGAGATCAAACTTTACCTGTGTGACAGTGTTAATAGCACGAGACATGAACATTTATCAACAAAACAGTTTCAGCTGCTTGGCAAAAAGCATTGCATCTCCGAAGTGTTTTGTCATACAGCTTCTTCCACCTAACAAATCATGGTGTTATACACTTAAACTTGCTCATGGCAAGGAGAAGAATGTTTCCAGCAGGAGGCTGTATCAGTAAGGTTCTTGATTAAGGAATTCTTCAAAGATATTTTTTATTTAGTGTGCATAATTATCATATTATTGATAGAAAGGTGGCAACAAGAACGTTAAAACCAGCTGGGTTGGATCAGTGGTCCATCTGGCCCATCTTGTCTCATGCAGTAAGTGATCGTACTAGACTTTACATGGGAATATAAAACCTCAGTGTAGAAGATCTCTTCTAGTACATATTCTTCCAACTGTAAGTGTTCACTAACTTCTCCAGGAGAGGTATGAATTTGAGACCTGAAGAAAATCACTGCCTACACAAAACAAAACCCCATACAACTGGTAAGACATATGCAGAATAGCCATTCCATGTACATCTGAAAAGTTAGTTCAGATGTATCTCAAAATCAATGGTTTGATTAATGTAAGGATTAGTTGAAGCTTTTGTCCTAACCTTCTGTCTCAGTCCACAGCTCTGCTTTTCAGTCTAGATTGTAACATCTGTGTTAATGATGAAAAAACCTCTTAATTTTCCAGAAATCTTGTTGATGTCACTCAATGGAGATTCCAGTGGAATAAAACAAAATTCAACATCTGCAAAATAATTAGTTTATGACCCTTAGTAGGGGAGTGCTTAGGAAGCAGTCCATTTGCATTCTGGCCCAGATCCAGAAGGACTCCTTCCAATTAGAAAGACCACAAGGAACTTTCTCCTTACTGTTAGCTCCTGATTCAAGGGTGAGAGAAAAACAATTGCTCCTAGAAAGTGCTGTAAGTGCAACAAAAAAAGGGAAGCAGCATCTCAGCAAAGGCATAAAGTGAACATGGAAAAGGATCGAGAAAGATGCAGATAATTTGGATAGATAGCTGGCTGATGGTAAACACTGAACTGCCAAAGCTTTAGAGCTGTATCATGAAAGTGATGATTGATTGTTGCTTTTGCCAAAATAGAGCTTGTAATTCTTATCTAGCCTTCAGCTTAAGACTCAGGAGCCAAAAGCCAGACTGTGACTGACTTTGGCACCACTGGTGTTACTGAGTCGGAGACCAGTTGCTCAGAACCCTTTCTCTAATATAAGGTCAGATGTTTCAGCTCCATCCATTCAGAGAAAGGGCAGCGTGTTTGCACTCTGAGCACCCAAATACTTTAAGGAATCTGGAACAACTGAAGGTTCCACAGCTCCAAAAGTGCATTGAATGTGCCTTTTCAAATAGCATGTAACATTATACACACCAGAGTTTTTATATGATTTGGATCTGTACAGATTATTAGAGTAAATAATAAAAATGTGTGACCCAATAGCAGAGTAAATAATAAAAAAGTGACCCAGAATATAATTTATGTTTGTATATGTACTACTGTTTGATGATGGTGTTTTACTGATAAACTTCATTATTTGGGAGATTCTCAAGACAGGTGACATTTGGGGAATATTATGAAGAGGTCCCTATCTCCCTGATATTACCCCAAACAAGAAGATGCTGGAGCAACAGACTTGGATTTTGAACTATCAAAACTGTTGTCATTTTGAAATGTGCCATTATTGTTCTCATAAAAAGGTCACCATTTTCTTATTTATTTTAACATTGTCAAAAAAAATTTTTTTAGAACTTTTTGGCAAAATTCTTGTATTTTGTCTTTCTGCCCAAAATTGGGTTTCAAAAGATTTTGAAATATTTTTGTTTTCTACAAGATGGATATCCTACTTTCCAGCAGTACTAGTCTGTACATTTTACTTTACAGTTTAACTGATCTGTATCCTACAGAAGGGCTCTTCACTGAAAATTAATGCTGGGTCCATTGGCTATATAATAAACACCAACAGCTGTCAAAAGCAGAGTGAAGCAAAAGGGGGAAAAAAAGACAGTAATTGTCTTATAAGAGTGCCTCATGGTAATTCAAGAAACATTCTGCAAATTCCACCTCAGTGGGGTATGAAATAAAACCCACATTATGATGGACTGGGAAAACCCAGGGTGGCCCAAAGCTACTTTCTCTAGGATGATTTCTTCCTCTTTATTTTTATTTTCTGATAGCTTCCCTAACTCTAACAAGAGTAGAAAAAAAATTGGAGACAGGAAAATGTATGACCATGGTAAAGAAAAAAAGAAGGGGAAAAAATCTTCTGCAATATCAGATAATCTTGAAATACAATAATATATCTTGCAAACCTGTGAGATCTATAGCAGGCTTATAACTGATCAATTTTCCACCCAGGTTTACAAGAAAAATAAAGACCACTGTAGTTCATAAATCAACATTTCTTAAGGTACTTGTATGTTTTCTCTCTCCTGAAGGTTAGCGATTTTAAGAGGAAGCTATAAAAATCAACACATTCAATGAAACTGAGGCATACTAGCAAAGGAGTATTTGCAGGGGCATGTATATATAAAGAGATAATATATATGTACTATATACTAGGTAACCATAATTAGGTTGTGAATTTCATTATGTAACAAATGGCCACTGACGTCTATAAAAGCAGCACAGTATTTTGATCCCATGTTTTTTGACACTGTCATTGACAGTTTTATTTTTATAGAGATCCGAATGCACCTAAGCCTTAGAGAACAGGTTTACTTTTCTGTTTTGAACTGGCCACCATGGAGAGCTTTCTCTGACTTTACACTGACATGAAAATGTTGGAGGGACATAGGTATCTATAAGGGTTCCATGAGCAGCAACAGTGACTTTGCAGGACTGGGCGTATGTATTTCTGATCCCGGTGTTACAAATCACTGGACCAAGCCAATGGTTTGTTCTCTCTTTGGGAGAACTGAACACCCCCGGTCTTTAAACACATAACTAGGTGCATTCCTCACCATTTTCCCTGTTTTTTTAATGGGCTGCCAGGAGAATTAGGGGGCTCCATGGCTTTACTGGACCAATATGAAACACAGCTCTATAACTCTGCTCTACCTGAAGAACCCTCAGCTATGCAGCAATCCCAGCTGTACCTTTTTCACCTCTCTCCCTACAGAAGACTGGGACTGTATCTATCAGTTATGGCCCACCCTGCTACCAGGTGGGCCTCTTTGGGATTCAAAGTTTAGTGGGAAATACACCATGCTGGGTCTGGGGATGAAGGCGAGACTGCAGCATCTGTCTGTCTGGTTATTGTGCAGTGCTCTTTGCTGAAGGTCAATGCTGAAGCTCCTAGTTTGCAGTAGCTGCAGCGGTGTCTGGTTTCACAGAAGGTCCAAAATTCCTCTCTGACTTCCTCAAGGCTCACCATCCAGCTTAGCTGGGGATCTAAAGCAGCAGGAGCTTGATTTGCCATCATTCAGCAAGGCAGAGCTGTGTGTAAACCCGTATCTGTCAATCACCAATTCTTTTTCTAATCCACTTGCTCATATTGCCTCCTCCATTTGGCTTTGCTTTTTGTTCCCTTCATTGTATAGAAGTGGTAACAGTTGTAGAGACACCAGCCAGTCATGGGCATGCGTGTTGCATGCACAAATTGGTTTTAAAAAAATATTTGAGAAGTAAAATGAACTTGTAAGATTGGGCTCCATACTGTTGCGTGTAAATTTTAGGTTCCAGGCACTACAATATCTGGCTTTTAAATCTCTGTATTTGTCTTTTCTGTATTAATTTGGACAATTAAGTAACACCTGAGCTAAATTTTGTTTTTCAACCCCCAAAACCAATGTCCTCTCAGGATCAGCACTCAGTCACCCTGAGCCTGCTTCTGTCCTCCTTTGTTACAATCCTACTTCCTCTGTTTTTTTTTTCCACATTGTAAAAATTCCCCTACATGTCTGTTCAGCTAATTTCCTAAGCTCTTCTCCTGAGCTCCCTGGGAGCCCACCTCCCATTCATACTCAGCAAGCTCTGAGCCCCTAACTCCATTATACACCCTAAATTGAAAGAAGAAGAAAAATTGCTCTTCAGCGTGCTGACAGCCTGCCATGAACACTAGATATGCTCTTTCCCTCCTGCAGAAAGGGCCAGATCACTAGGATTTTTGTCATGGTCCAGACGCCCCGTACTGTCCCCCCACTGAGTGCTGGAAGCCACGATGAGCTGCCAAGGCTTTAAGGGGAACAAATCTCTGGATTCCCGAGCAGCTCGCTGCCTAGGTTGGTTGCTCTCTATGTTGTACCTGAAGTTTGAAGAGAAAATTGTGTTTTCACATGAGAAGAAAATATACCTGACAGTTTTGAATACTGAAAGATAGCTGCGGCTGAGCAGTGCAACTAAGGTAGCTTTGTAAAGTTGCTTCGCAGTATTGACAGCCAGTCAGTCTAGTTGCTTAATCCAAATACTTTTACAGTTAGAATGTGTTGCCAGAAAAAGGAAATCAGCTCTTGAGGTGCATTATCTTCTTTCAAGACTGTCCTGGGGGCACTTACTCATTATCCTGGAATAAAACAAATGAAAGATTTCTTTAAAAAAATATTGTTCAATCCATTTAGAATCCCTGGAGCTGAGTATTTTACATTTTTGTGGCTTGATAAAATAAAACCAGCAATTAGTTTACATGTATTTATCGTTTATGGTTCTTTCCTTCTCTTTGCAGCTCATTTTCAATACTATAATCCTGACAGATTAACTTTCCTACTACAAAAATTATTATTATTTCCTGAAACTATGAATGAAATAGGAGTACATGTGTTCACTATGACTGATGGAGGGAAATCTCATTCTGCTAGATAGTATTTTAAGCTGATTCCCTCTCAAAAAAAAAAAATCTGTAGACAAATATTCATGTGTGTATTTGCTTGTGTGTATGTATGCCATTTCTTCACCAACAGTTTTTGAATCTGACCCATTTTAACTAAATCTGAGAGGGGATAAATCTTCCATGAAGGTCAGTGAAAACATGTAGCATGATAGGGGAAAAAACAGCTCATGAAGGCACTGGTAGGGTGAATGGCTGCAGGGGGGCTGCAGCACACCAGAGAACCCAAACGGGGCAGAGACTTAAAAAAACCTCATCCAGGGAGAAGAAGTGCCATCGGACCTCATGGCAAACCAGGAGACAGAAAGTCTGTACCATTTGCTTTATCCAAAGCTTATGGGACTGCTTGCTTTAGAGCATGTAAGAGGCTGGTGTTGTGGTTTAGCCCCAGTCGGCAACTAAGCACCACGCAGCCGCTCGCTCACCCTCCCCCTACCCGGTGGTATGGGAGATAGAATCGGAATGGCAAGAGTAAGAAAACCCACTGGTTGAGATAAGAACAGTTTAATAATTGAAATAAAATAATAATAATAGTAATAATAATAATAATGATAATAATAATAATAATAATAATTGTAATGAAAAGGAGAATGAGAGAGACAAACAAAACCCAGGGAAAAGAAAACAAGTGATGCAACCGCTCACCACCCGCCGACCAACACCCAGCCAGTCCCCGAGCAGCGATCGCTGCCCCCCGGCTAACTCCCCTCGGTTTATATACTGAGCATGACGTCATATGGTATGGAATAGCCCTTTGGTCAATTTGGATCAACTATCTTGGGCTGTGCCCCCTCCCAACTTCTTGTGCACCTGGCAGAGCATGGGAAGCTGAAAAAGAAAGTCCTTGACTAGCCTAAGCACTACTTAGCAACAACTAAAACATCAGTGTGTTATCAGCATTCTTCTCCTACTAAATCCAAAACACAGCACTGTGCCAGCTACTGGGAAGAAAAGTAACTCTAACCCAGCTGAAACCAGGACAGCTGGTTAAAAAGCTGATTATGGTAGATTATGTTGATTTGCATTTTCTCCATTTGAAAGTTTTCCTTAGCCCTGATCCCTTTTCCACTGGCTGGGTATCCATGCCTGCTATACAGAGCTCTTCCAGGCTTACTTCTGGCACAGCCCAACAAAGTTGTACCTAAAGGTGAATCTGCAGGGTGCGCAGGTTGACTACCTCCTTCTTCAAACTGTGATTCTGCATCTCGTGACACGAGTTATAAAGCTGTTTAAAATGTAGTTGCTAAAAATTGAGGCTTTTGGTGGAAACTCAACCATTTGACCCCACTTTGGCTGAAATGTTTATAGCTGCAGGGTTTTGGTGTTTCTTTTAGCAAGGGTAGCAATTTTCCCTTTAAAAATATCACTCCATCAAAAGCTCATCTCATTTTGATAGAAATTGTCAGTAAACAAATAAAATTAGTGATTCTTACTGACTGTTTTGTCTGGGAAATTTTCTTCTATAATCAGAGATTTTAAGGCCAGAAAATACCATTATGGTAGTCCTTTTAGGTAACACAAGTGACAGAACCTGAGATGGTTCCCATTCTGCAGGCTGCCTTTTCACTTTGTGTGCATTTTTCCTGTGCCTAATAAGAGAACAGAATAATCTCAAAACCTAGAATGTCTTTTGCATCTTTCTGATATTACACCTGCTCTTAACCTTTTCTATAATGTAATCTTTGATCTGCTCTGCTTTTGCTAAGCATTTCATGTCCTGAACCCATACTGCTTGTAAACCTTTTAATTTGAAAAAAAGTAGCTAATTTTAACCTTTTTTCGGAACAATTTTCTGCAAATCTTGCTCTTAGCATTCTATTGCTGTTAGTGATAATTTTGGTTTATCTTAATGACATTTAATGTTCTGTATTTTGTCCTTTTCACACAAATGATTTTCATCTATGACAAAAGACCAGTTGCCTCTGGAAAACAGTATAGGTGTGGAGGTGCCAGAGAACTGCCTGGGTTATCTGCACAGGTTCTGTGAGCAGACACATGGCACGCTCCTTTCTAGCTCTTGTGGGCAGTGGCAGTTTGCAATTGCAGCATTTGCTTCCAGAACTTTCCCACTGCACTTTGTACTTTGCTTTATGTCGAATTTCAGGGGGAAAAAAGAAAAGAGCACACATGTTTTGGGTGAGCCAGTGCGTATGCAGCACTCCAGTTTGCATGTGAAGCAAACTGGAAGGAATGTTGCCCTCAGCTGAATGGAAAGGTGGGCTGCACGGGCGCTCAGCTGCAAGGGAGTCGTGTGATGTGGGAGCCGGTGCGCGCCATGCGGAGCTGTGCTTGGAGACCTTCAGCCCCCCTCCCATGGTAAAACTGCAGCTGATGCAGGGCCAGGGTACAAACGCTGTTTGAGCTGATAGTTCTGGGCCTTTCTGAATAGTAACATTTACATTCCCTTCTTGGACAGCGTAGTACATAACTTTCCCATTCAACGTGCCTGGGCTATTTTCATTTTGTATTTGCCATCCTTACAAATTTGTTATTTACCATTTTGTTTACACTAGCAAGTTTGACCATAAAATATCCAAAGCCTTTGTAGCTTGTTTTACAGAGGATTATTTCAGGCCTAGATATGATATTTGGGATCTGCAGCGACAGATATGGCTTTCAAGAGACATCCCAACACTGATTTGGCATTCGTGTCCCACCTGCTGAATGCCAGTGGGATCCTGTCCATTGCTTTCACAGGCTTTGGATCCCACCCAGAGCATTCTCAAAGATGGGTGGGAACTGGGAGCATGGGCTGGATTAGGAAATCACAAACAGTTTTCAGAGAGGTTTTCTTTTTCATCAAAATTAAATTTTTGTCAACATTTTCTGAACAGCTCAAACAAAAACTGTCCTGGAAATTAGAGAGTTTATATCATCCTGTACAGTAATTTGTGCTACACTCCCAAATTCAATTTTCATACTGTAATGTCTTCTAAATAATTTTAAGCCTTCATCATAAACCTTCCTAATTATCAGAAAATTAAAGAAGAGTTTTCTTCAAGAGTTTACTTTGTTTTACACTAATTTCCTTTAAAATCTAGGATACATGTTTCTAAGACCTTTATATTATTTCATAGCACTGTGGTGGTTAATATCTGTTGCTGTCTTACCCTACTTTGATGTTGGAGTTTTGCAGCAGTTTTTAATGTTTTTCTTCCTCTTTAAGCAGAATCAAAACCTCAGTGTCTATTTTCCTTTGCCCGTGTTTTTTTGTTTCCAAATTGTAGCAAAACGACTTTATCTTTTCCTTCTCGTGCAGTGTGTATGTTCAAAGACTGTTGTGGTTTTGGCTAAAAACTCCTAGCAAACTAGAACACAGGTATTTTTTCCCCATTTTGGCCATTCATCTTCTTCATCTGCTGCTGCTTATTTTCACTGATAGCACTGTCCTTTTCTCTAACAAAGCATATATTCATATGCATCCTACTTACTCTACTGATCACCTTGGGTGCTTACCAAGACTTGCTCCTGCTGTCGTTTCCTCACTGACATAACCGGGAAGAAATCCCTCTGCCAGGTCCCTCGTGGCTCCGTGGGCCGCGTGCGGCTCTGCAAGGTGGACTTTCCAAGTACCAGAAAGATTAACATCAGCATCTGCTACTTAAAGCGTCTTGTATTCCTGTCGTAGGTTTTACCCTGGTGAGTACTCCAAGTCAAACAATGCTGTGGTTGTGAATTGTTGTCTCGCTTGCAGCCTTATTTCTCATTCTTGGCTCGTGTCCTAGAACGGGATCCAGAGCAGTTACTGACTACAGCGATACAAAAGAAAACACACCACAAAAGAAAACAGTTGCACAATCCGCTTGCAAGCACACTGCTCCTGTTGTGTGTTTCTGCTGAGCTGGCCCCCAAAATACAGGTAATTTAAAACCCCGGTATTAAAAGTAAAAAACAAACAAGCAAACAAAAGGTTGAACTACTTATAATCTCTCTCTTTTTGGAGAAAGAGGAAGCAGAAAGGAAAAATCTTTTGGGTATTCACTTTAAGTGCTCTCGAGACTAAGAACCGTGACTGAGAAGCACTTAAAAATCCTCACAGCCCTTAACGTCTGCTCAAACTGCAGTGTTAGTAAAACTCTGCCCAGCACTCATTTTACCTTCTTACCTCCTCTCAAGAGGGCACCAGACCTCTGTGCAAGGGAGATTACTGCTTGAAAGCAAGGCAACCTTCTCAAAATTTGCGCCTGAAATGACCTTGTGGATTTGGTTCTAAACCCCATTTCTGGTACGCTTTACCGAACCTCAATACCTACAGCAGTGATCTGGGCAGGAGCCTTTTTCTAGGACTCCTGACGGGTGTCCTATATTAGAAATGATATGCTGAACTGCCAAATAAAAGAAATCTAACTGGGTTTCCTAGAAATCTGGATGGTTCCCCCATGGAAGCACAGAAAGTTTTATCAGCTCCCCAGACAAGGGACAGTGTGTCCCCTGCTGTCTTACCATTGCAGGAGGAAAACAAGAAAGGAAAGTATAGCCCCACTGAAGAAAGTGGAGTTTTGTTTAGAAATGGTCTTCAGGAGATGGCAAAGGGAAATAACAGTGATATCTAGTTATCAACAGAAAATTGAAGGAGAGAAGAAACATATTATTATTATTATTATTATTATTATTATTATTATTATGCTATTTTAAGTAACTACAAAAACAGCTAGAAATGAGACTAAAAACAATGCGCAGAGGAGATGGAAACAGAAGTTGCACATAAAATATTTTTTTGAGATTGATGAAAGCTGTAAGAAAATACATCTCAAGATGAAAGCATGCATAGAGAAGAGAAAAAATACAGCAAAATTAAAAGATACATTAAGGAAAAGTATTCTAAGGAAAACCGAGTGAATCTCAAGAAGTTCAACAAGGCCAAGTGCAAGGTCCTGCACATGGGTCAGGGCAATCCCAAGCACAAATACAGTCTGGGCGGAGAATGGATTGAGAGTAGCCTTGAGGAAAAGGACTTGGGGTTGTTGGTTGATGAGAAGCTCAACATGACCCAGCAGAGTGCGCTTGCAGCCCAGAAAGCCAACTGTATCCTGGGCTGCATCAAAAGAAGCGTGGCCAGCAGGTCGAGGGAGGTGATTCTCCCTCTCTACTCTGCTCTGGTGAGACCTCACCTGGAGAACTGCGTCCAGCTCTGAGGCCCCAAACATAAGAAGGACATGGAGCTGTTGGAGTGAGTCCAGAGGAGGGCCACAAAGATGATCAGAGGGCTGGAGCACCTCTCCTACGAGGACAGGTTGAGAGAGTTGGGGTTGTTCAGCCTGGAGAAGAGAAGGCTCTGGGGACACCTTATAGCAGCCTTCCAGTACCTGAAGGGGGCCTGCAAGAAAGCTGGAGAGGGACTTTTTACAAGGGCATGTAGTGATAGGACAAGGGGTAATGGCTGTAAACCGAAAGAGGGTAGATTTAGGTTAGATGTAAGGAAGAAATTGTTCACTCTGAGGGTGGTGAGGCACTGGAACAGGTTGCCCAGAGAAGCTGCGGATGCCCCATCCCTGGAAGTGTTCAAGGCCAGGTTGGATGGGGCTTTGAGCAACCTGGTCTAGTGGAAGGTGTCCCTGCCCATGGCAGGGGGGTTGGAACTAGGTGATCTTTAAGGTCCCTTCCAACCCAAACCATTCTGTGATTCTATAATTCTATGAAATACAGACACTGAAATGTACCAAGATAAAAGGCAGACAGCAAAGCAGGGTAGAAAGCATAACAAGAAGGAAAAGCATGGACTAAAAGGAGATGAGATACAGATTGAATGACTGACTGTCCTAACACTCAGCTGAACTTTGATGCCACCTTTTTTCTGTCACAGTGTAAATACACTGGCCTTCACTTATACATACATCTCTGGACGTATATTGGCAGATGGCATTTGAAGCTGGCAAATTCAGCATGTGAGAATTTTCTGAGTGAGGAAGAACCAGTGTCTCAGGTTTAAGCTACTCCCACTTATCTCTCTGCTTAGGTCATGTGAGGTGCACAAGATATATTTCTGCAATGTAATTGTTTTTGCTACTCCAAATGGGATAGATGATACAAATCTTAAGCAGAAAGTAAAAATGAGATCATGGCAGTTTCAAGCTTCCTCCCTGACCCCCAAAACTCCCATGTCAAACAGAGGCCAAAGTGGGGCAGCCAGTATTAAAAATAGGTGTAGGATATACTAGGATCCAGGAATGATGCTGTGTTTTCACTGTGCAGCTGATCGCTTCTCTGCCATCAGCTCTTGCCTCATCACTGAGGGCTTGGTGAATGAATGCAAGCCTGTTTTCTCTGTTTCCAGCCCCAGTCTGTGTTTGGGGAGGACAGCGTGTTGCTAAAAACATTTGCCCGGGGTGAGCAGCAATTCCTTGCTCTGCTGCCAACTACCCACGCAACAGCGGGCAAACCCCTTTGCCTCGCTGGGTCTCAGGTCTGAGGCAGCTCATCCAACCGGCTGCTATGGGAACAAATGTGTTAAAGCTTCTCAAATACAGGGCTAAGGGGTAGTCAAGTGCATTTAGCCTCATCCTGGCTAAGACCTCTCAGATCCCAGTGGCGCTTGAAGGTGTTGAGGCAAGTGAAAAGGTAGTGGCAAAGCCTGGTTTTCAGCTACTGAAATGTCAGGAGCGAGGACTTGGGGCTAGAGGAGCCCACTTGGACGCACAGCTGTGCAAACCACTTCGCTGGCCTTTGCAACGTCCCTCGCTGTGCACTCGCCTTTCCCCGGCTCAGCCTCATCTCTGTTGTTCCAGCAAAGCCTCTACTTAATGCCGAGCTGGGTCCGGCACTTTTTTAGGTCTCTTCTTGGCACTGACACCAGAGACACTTTGCTTCCCTCTTATCTGCCCTCCTTGCTTCACCTTTTCTCTACGGCCCGTGTTATTATTTTACCACAGATATATTACCTTGGGATCAAAACAGTCCCTCTCCACACATATGTAAATTCTAAATTACCTCATCGTTAATCTAGGAAACAGGCAGCTTTCCATATTAGCCAGCAATCTGTTCCTCTACAGCGTTGTGGTTCAAGGAGGAGCCCGTCGCCCTCGGCCCCCCTGGTGTGGGAGCCCCGCGCTGTGCCAGGTGCCCAGCTCCCAGTGGCCGTCCCGACCCTGGTGTACCAGGGTGCCAGCGCTCCCACACATTCACTGGTGACCGACACAGGTTACTGCCATTCAGAGAGGTGTGATGGGGAAACTTTATAAACCACCCCTCTGGGCACCGCAGTTTTACTTGGTTACCCCTGTTATCCGCTTTCAGATGCCTTCTGGCACTGGAAGTTTTGGTGCAACTAAACCGGGTGCACTGCCGCAGTAGGGTCATTAAGTTCATCTTATTTGTGTGCTCCTGGTACAGCAGGCTGTCAATTAAACTGATTGTTCACATGCATTTTCATGTGCTGCCTGCTTATATATTAGTGCACCTAACAGCAGAACACAAGAAGCGTGTGCTCAGTGACAAATTGAAATGCAAGGGAATAAATTAGCATCTTCCTTTAAAAAAAGCTTGCTTTATTAACATGTGTTTTGTTCAAAACTGAATGGAGAAATTCAGGCATTCATGTAAAATGTAAGCAATTGAATTATCTTCAATATTCCTTGATAGCGATTGAGGAATGGGTATTGTTTTCAATGTATTTCACAACTGGTTGCCTTGAAAAACTGCTTACTGGTATATGATGTTTACCATTAACTGAGAAAACGATCTGGTGCCTGAATACAGAATTATCGAAAGGGTGTTTATTGTCTTCTTGCTGTCTTCCCTACGATTTAAAAAGGCATGAACAAAACCAGGCTGAGTAATGGCCTGTTAAGGTGCTATTTTAATTTTCGGCCACTAGCGAGTGCTCTTGAATAGTTTTTCAAGGCAGAGAGTCCTTGAACGCCCCTGAACTGCAAAGTCTGAATCTCTGGTTTGAATTTGTTGGAAGCAGGAGAAAGAATGCGATTTATAAGGGGGGAAATGTGGTGCCATCGGTGTGGAGGCAACTCCCCCGAACGGGGCGAGAAACGGGGCCACGGCAGCAGATGGGCTGTCCGGGACTTGGCTTTATTAGTGAGTGGGATTAAAAATAAAAGAATAGCGCTGACAACCTCTGCAGCTTGCAGTCACTTCTATTTCTGTCCACTGGTAATCCTGCTTTAAAATATCTGCAGCTTTGTCAGGAGTTTGTATTTCAGCCTACTTGTACCTGCTGTTACTTGTTTTGTCTTGTGTGCGTGTGCGCGCTAGCTTGCGGATTTAGACACTTACGCAGGCTAAGTAAACAGCAAATGCTGGGTGTTAGCCTGGGCTGAAGTCTGAGCCTTGCACAAACAAACGTAGTTATAGCTGGCTGAAAAGGTAATGATTTATTTAGATTCAGAAGAAACAAGTTGTAAATTATGGACACACGCAACTAAAGTTTTTGATGTGCAACTTCACCAAGTGAATATTTTTATGTTGACTGAGGCTTGAGACTGCCCTGATAACAAAATTAAGACTTTGTATTTACATGCTTGGACAGAGGCTGGGATATTAATTGAAGAGAGACAATAGAAACCTCTAGCAGGATGTGATAATGTTTGTGCACCCAGCAATGCCGGTTTCGAAGATGGATGAAGCATTGCTGAACATTCTAAACTGGTCCTTCTCTTACGGGATAAAAAAAGTCTGTAAAACGGAGTGGTTCAGATATCCAAGTTACTTTAAAATTCTTCTTAAAGGAAACAAGCTCTCTCGCTTTTGATTCTTAGTTAGTCATTACCAGTTAACTCCAGCACTCATTTTCCCCCACCCCCTCACCCTGCACAATTCATACTCATTGTAATTAATTTTATGGCCTTTTTAGCAAAGGGAGACCTCTACATTTTATGCTACATTGCACAAGCAATTGAAAGTTGCAGATGAAAAAAACCTAAGCACCAAATGTTTAGCAGGTTTTTATTCTATTTTAAATGAGCAACCTATTTAAATCAATTATCAGCTTAAAATGAGCAGCCTGATCTAATTAGTGTTAGCCCCTGGTGGGTTAATGAATGAAAGGGAGGTGCTGGGCAGATGTGCTTTCCCCCAGGATATTCTTCTACTGACCACATTGACACAGAAACCTTCTAGGTGGGAGAATTTTATCAAGCAAAATTGCTGAAAACAAGAATTATAAGATGTAGAATTATTAATTCTATTAGCAGAACAATGTGTTATATGGCTTTGGGGTCTTTGCTTTAGTTGTGTAGGGGGTTTTGCCAGACTTTTTAAGAGAGGATTTGTTAGTGTGAGATAAGTCATTACAAATCCCAAATAAATTACTTTTAGAATTAGCATGTGAATTCTTTTCTGTAAGACACAAGAATTGAACATACTTATGGAAAATGCCAACTAAAATCTTCAAAAAAACCTTGGTCAATAAGCATAGATCAGCTCATACTCCCGTTCCTCTCTCCCAATTCTCAGTTCCCCAGTTACTTAAACATAACGTCCTTTGAGCTTTATCATGTAGCCAATTAGTAAGTTTAATATAGTACATGCAAGTAGAAAATATGATAAGTATCATTAAGTGTGGCAAAGGGAGAAAATGATGCTGTTAATGAATGGTCTTATTTTCTTATCCCTTTGATGCATTTGCTGACTGCTCCACTGTGAGTGCACAGATGTTTGCATTTTTGAAAGATGACATTTCTGGAACCAAATGCTAAGTTGCTGGTAAATATTACAATTTGTTACTGTGCAGGACTTCTAGGTTTCTTGTTCTGGATGTGACTTTTAAAGCGGGTCCCACTGCTTTCCCTTCTCTCCCTATGTTTTCTCCTGCCCATGTGGGTGATAAAGATGAGCAGGTCACACCATGAACTACGAGGTGCCCCCAGGAGCCCGTCTGCTGCTCTCTCCACTGCGGGCTGTATCCTCTCCCAACTGGTGGGTTGCCTTCACTTTTACAGGTTTAATTCTGGTTTTACAGATTCCCACCAGTCTGCTCAGAAATACATTTATATAGACATGAGAGACTATAAAATTTACAAATATTCTCAAACAGCAACAAAAATATATTGATATGTTGACACTTGTGTGTTGTTCCTGGATCCTCAGCCTCTGCTAGATGAATAATCAAGGCTTCCTGAATTTCTCTGTTTAACTGGGAGAAATAAACAGATGTTGATGAATTATAACACTGTTGAACAAACTTGAGTGTTTGATGGTAGAGGTTCTGCTTTAAATGTAGAAAAACTCCCTTGTTGCTGTTTTGAAACATTTTGAATATTTTGAAATAGTCCACACAGTGTATAAAGTGCAATGGTCTGATGGTTATGGGACACTGAGGCTTCAGCAAAAATAACTGGTTTACTAGAGAACTTTTTTCCTTGCTTTGCTCAGTGGTATGCACACATGTCTGTCGGAAAAGGTCAAAAGGATTTTTAAAAGATGGGTGTGAAGAGGTCCTTTTAAAATCTCCAAATAAGTGCATCAACAGATGTATAAAAAAGTGACTGCGTAGAAGCAGCTGCTGACCCACTTGCTCTTCCCGGGTTTTCTATTTCTTTTTTGCTTCCATATTACAGGCGCTTTTCTGAAATTTCAAATCTTATGCCTTTGTAATTTTAAGGCGAATGTTTTCATTAGTACGGAAGGGCTTGTAAACAGACTGAATACACATAATTACACAATATTTATCTGGGGGTTTTAATGTGGAAGGTTTAAAACATTTGCTAAGTGACACTGGCATGCTTTGAAAAGGCTAAATAAACCGCAGAGTGTGTCATTTGAAAAGTACATGAGAAGCATGTTTTGGATTTTTTGATTCAAACACTAGCTTCAAGTTTTTTGAGGAGAATATCTACTGCCTTTTGGAGAGAGAAACCAAGAAAAATAACTTCCTTTTGAAAGTGAAATTAGAACCTGATAGATAATCATAGTTTCACCATGAGTTATTACAATGATTTATTCAATTAACCTCATGAATATAAGCCCTATCATTAAATAAGCTAAATTTGAGTGCAACAATTACAACTTTTGCTAAGTGGAAGCAGTGTAAGTATTAAGTGTTTAAATATACCAATATTGGAGCATGATAATTTTTAAACATAATTACCTCTTTTATTATATTTTGATTAGATTAAAATTAATGCATTATTAAGCCATGATATGTTCTACCATCTAGACCTCTGTATAGACAAAGATAGGAGTTCCCCCCCACACACACCCTTTTCTCAGGTCTAAATTAATTAAATTCCCTTTAATTATAATTTACTAAAAAGCTCCACTTTTACCACTATTATGTCTTTTGAACTTTGAAATTCACAAAAAAAAAAAAAAAAAAAAAGAAGAAACCAAACCCTTAAAATGGTCTTTTGCGGGAGAACTGAACTGTCAGCGAATTCAGGCAAAATTAATTATTTCAGCTTGATAAACCTTTTCATCTATTTGACTCCTTATACAGAAAAGCCAATTAATAATGTCAAACATGCTTTGCCTCCAGGGACCGGCGGGTTGTAATGAGTGTGTTTACTGCGGAGTGGCTATAGCAGAAAGAGCCGCGTGTAGCGGCGCTCTAATCGCGCCACACCTGTCAAGCTGAGTCTCATTATCTGTGTACCAAGGGCAAACCTCATTTTGTCAGGAGTGGTTTTCGAAGAACTAACAACTGCCTGGGGAAGCATACAGGACTGTCGGCCAGTAGACGAGTCACTTAATTACCAATCACAGCAGCAGAAGTGGATTCCTGATGTTCTTTAGTACCGACCCAGCTAATCACCAGGATGTGCGTCTCACCTTATCAGGGTGCCCGGACCAACCATTCATTTTCAGCATGAACCTAATTCACCACTTCTCTCTATGCTCTAATAGGCAAGGATGGATGGTGTTGCTCGGTACACAGCTATTCGTCATATGCACGTTATCGAGCCAGTGTAACCGATCTGATTGCCTCTCCCCCTTCCGATTATTCGCTGACAACGCGATGGCTCTTGGCTAGGGGATGGCCACCTCTGGGGTGACCTCGGAGCTCCCTCTGAACCACGCGTGCACGCATGCAAACACAGCTCCGCAAGATGAACGAAGGGCTGACCTTGGAGTGGATTATATTTCGAAAGCCATGTATACACATTACCTAAGCCCTCAGAACTTCCCCGTGGGATAAATAGTATTATCCTTACTTTACATATTGGGAATGGAGACAAACTTCTGGCCTGTGACAAACAGATTTAGCTCTCCATGGAGCGGTGGAGGAGTGCAGTGTCCTTGGGGGAACTCCTGAAGGACTCCGTGCTGCTGTGGTGTCTCCCGTAACTCCAGAGCTTCAGTGTCTCCACATCTCTGGACCCTGGAAGCATCTCTTCAGCACTGCAGCTTAGCCTGTTTGTAGCTACAGCAAGTGGGAATTAGGAAATGCAAAAGGCCTGGTTTTTTTCTCCCCAGGAGCTGAATGTGTTCGGCTCTCCCTGAGCACCCTCGAGCAGTATCGGCTCAGATGCACAACGGCCTGGGGTGCCAGCAGGTGCCAGTTCCCTGTTCGGGTGAGCCTCCTCATGGCTTTCACTGGGTTTCTTGGATATCCAAGGGTTGCAGGAAGGTGCTGGTGAAGGCATCATTAGAACTGGAAAGATCCCAGCCCAGACTACCGGACTATACTGCATTCCCTTATTGCCCTGTATTTTTAGCAATACTGCTCTCTCTACAGAACATATGTTGTTTTTAGGAAGTTGATTCTTTCTTACTCTATTTGCAGGTGACAAATGATAGGCAAAAAATGCAATGCAGGAAAGTTTTGCTTAGCGTATGCTGAACTAACTGGTATGAGACTGTTCTGAAATTCTGGAGTGCTAATAGGTATCGGAAAATCCAAAGTGACTGCCTGCCAAGAGAGATTTTGCACTTTGTTTATTGCAGAATAGCTGCAGAAGTCAAAAGGTCAGTTTATCAGCTATGTAGAAAGTGCAAAAAGCTCCATAAACACACTGAAAAATAAAATAAGCAGAGGAACTGCCCCCTCCTCCAGAAAAGCCACCACCAAGAAATGATACAACAGATTTATGAGACGGCTCTGTTAGATGACAGCTCAGCTTCTTCGTGCCCGATGGTTAGAGGCCTGGCAAGGCATTTGAGAGCAAATGCCCACAGAGTATTATCTGGACTTCATGTATGGGACCACACCTTGGGTCATGCTGGGTGGTTTGGGTTTGTTTTTTTTTTAATTTTTATTTTTTATTTTTATTTTGTATTGTAGGAGTGAATTTTCATGTCCGGAAATGACAGCTGCGGTCACCTGCCACCAGTATTAAGCCACACGTTCTGTGCGGTTAAGCAAAGTGAGCTCTCTAATTCTAGCCAAATTAATGCAAGGTTACAAAATAAGAGGGAGATGAGAGGGGGAAGAGGAAAGGTGGAGGGCACCCCGACTACTCAAACATCTGTGTCTTAGTGTCAGGCAGTCATATGCAGGAAAAATTCATTTCCCTTGTGCCATAGCTTATCTGCTGGGGAGGAGATTATGGCAGTCAAATGAAAACAAGTACAGACACTGTCAGCATAAAAAAGTCCCCAGAGCAGGTTGTGAGCAGGAGGAGCTGGGACCAGGTCAGCAAGATTATGTCCATGTGGATTCCTGTTCTCCACTGAACTCTCTCAGCTTCAACAAGCCAGCACAGCACTGGAGACTCGCTGCCCGGCCGGGAGAGCTGGGCAGACACATGGCTCCTCTCAGCATCTGGCTCTGGGGACACACATCACACCAGGTAGATGTTTATCAGGGAAGCTACTGGGTAATGGTGGATCCAGGGGCTACAGACCACTGTTAAAATACTCCTGTCTTGCCCTGCATTTCCTTTCCTAGGGTGCAGTTAAACATGCTGAAGTCGAACTTACTACTGGTATGTCTGTGCACAGAGTAAGATCTGGTATTTCACCTCAATTTAAGGCAACCTTTGCTAAATTGCTGATAGGGCTCTGCACAGCCAAAATTAGTGGAAAGCAGCAGAAGGAATAAAAGCAATAAGCTGGGAAAAAGAGGAGCTGGGATAGGCAGTAAAACAGAAATGAGCCTTGTAGCAGAGGAAAAACAGATGCTTTGTATTGATTGTTCATCCTCAGTCTTCGCATCATGACTTTCAGGCTGTGATGTTACTTCAGCTTTATTGTTTTTGTTTTCTTCTTCTGACTTGCAATGCAGATGAAAGTCTAGACTGTCCTGATTACTCTATTCTCAGGCCAAGTACAGCCTGACCTCTCTCTTTAAGGCAGTAAATGGCATTCATCTTCCCCTTGCGCAGGCAAAGGGTGAAGAAGAAGTCAGCGGCCCTAATATTTGCATCTTGGACCTCTTTGTTGGTATGGTCATATGGTCTTTTGTTTTCTGTTTTATGACTGACAAGTCCTCAAAAACCTGGCAAAACTCAACTTTTGCAAAATTGATAATTTTAGCTGGGGGAAAACTTTCAGTATTGCTAATCTTTTAAATTATCGGTGGGGGGAAATCTTATAAAATGTATCATTTCTAATCCAGCTGACCCACATCTAAAACTCTAAATGCATTGAATTGAAATATTGAGTTGGAAATACTGTGATACGGTCAAGTATCTGTGCGAGCCATAGTAGTATTTTGAGGCAGATGTGGTTTGGATACTGCATGCCCCTGTGCTCTTTATGGGCCGTTACTATCAGTATTTTTTTCTCTTGACCTAATACATGATAGGCACTGTGGGGTCTCTCGGGAAAGTGGCTTACTGAAGAGAGAGAGGTGGGAGGGACACCGAGCTGTAACACTCAGGAGGCAATGGGCAGATCTGGCTCGGCTCCTACTTCAGTGCTTTGTTTCAAAAGCATGATCCCAAATGCTTTTCTTCTTCCCTCCTCTCCTTGCTCCAAGAAAGAAACATTTCAGGTGTTTCAGAGGAAAAAAATCTCACTCTTTTTACTTTTTTGTATTTGTACTGGAGGTAGACTTTGTGCCTCCATAACAGTAGCTGAATCTAGAGATGGGGGTTGAAGTTTCCAGGTTGAACTCAGCCTCCTTTTCAATGCTTTCAGTTGTTAATGCCTATTTTGACTTTTGAGGGCTTAGGGCATTGAGATATAGGGGATTTCTAAACCCCACGTCTTAAATTCTCTCATAACATCTGATCTCTGTGATTGTTGATTGCCGTACCAAAAGCGCCTAGCACAAAATGTTGTTGAGAACCAAAGGAAGGACAGAGGAGTAAGAAAAGAGGTGAAATTTGACCAAACTGTCTTCAATTTCAAACACTTGGTCTTATTTTTCTCATCCTTTCAAGACCTTGAGGGAAGTAGTTCTTGAGGTTTAACAGAGAGAAGTGACCGATCATTCCATAGCAGGCAGGCCTCAAGTCATACCCAATATCCCAAAAGCAGCTTCACCCATGTATAAGAAAAAGAGCTGTTGCCTTTGTCATGCAGCCCAGAATTGTGTTTGGTTTTCTTTTTGGTTGCTGCATTTTCCCTTAACCCCACACTTAATCTGATGTGCATTATCACTCCCTGATCTCATTACCTCCTTCCTTGAACTTGCATGTTGCTCAAACTGACTTAGAGGGAAGTATGCCATTAAATGAGTCAGTAATTCAATTCCAGCAATAACTTTATGTATTTGTCCAGGTTTTCTGAATGTCCTTATGAGAGCTTAGACACTCCTGTGCTCACGTTATCTGTTGAGAGTGCCCTGGACTGGGAGGAGGTTTTGTTTGGGTTTTTTCCACAAGAGCTCATTCATACATGGAGTTGAAGCCAAGGACTGTGCTGCTCTGAGCAGTGGCTCGGTGGTACAAGGCCAGCGCTGTCAGGGAAGACCAGACTTCCCACCCACGTTGCTGCGCCTGTGCACAGTAAACCTGAAAAAACCTCTTGGAAACCCTGGGCTTTGCAGGTGCTGCCTGCTTGCTTTGCATATAGTCAGTTGGCCTGATCCTGCCCCAAAACACTGGTTTTACCACGCCTAAACTGCCTAACTGTGGTTGCGCTATGCCATATGCACAAAGTAGGGATGCTAGAAGGTATGTAGCTCTCCTCTGACATGGCTGCTTTTGAACACACTTGCAAATATGGAGAAAAAGAAGGTGTTTTAAAAAAATGTGATGGTCTGTAATGCTAAGTATAGGCAGAATCATAACAGAAAGAAGGTTCTATAAGTTTTGCCAAGCTTGCTGGCTTAAATAGTTCTCTCATTTTATACTTAACGATTGCCAGGCATGCTTCATGACGCAAAAAGTAATTCTGAAGAAGAGACTTTTAAATTCAAATTTTTTCATCCAGAAATCAGCAGAATATTAAAACATCCATGGTATCTTATTCTTTCAAATGCGTAATACAGTCTTATCTTTTTTTCATTTTAGGGACGTCACTGTGATATTCAGGTGCATTGTAGCTTCAAAAAAAAAAAAAAGCTTGAGTCCTTGTGAAGTGGTGGAATTAAGGATAGCTGCTAATTTGTGGGCACTCTGAAAAAAAATCTGTAACCCTGGAACAATCACAGTTTTAACGTAAGAGGCAGAAGGGCAGATCTCAGATGTATAAATAAACACTGACCCACTTGGATCCCCATTGCTTGAAAACAGATCAACCTATTAAAATACATATGGAGAAAAGGGAAGTTGGCTCCTAGGCATAACAGTGCACATGCCAAGTTCCAACACAAAGTGAGTTTTCATTATGAAGTTGTTCTTTGTTAAATGATGCCAAACCTAGAGGTTTGTCTAATGGAAACAATACCGGACTTAGATAAATTCAGGAGTGGGTGCCATCCTAGCAGAAAGCCAGGTTTTTACTATGGCTCTTTATGTGCAGAGCATAAATCACTCCTCTTAAGGCCCTTGCGTCCTCTTGTCCCAGCGGAAAGTGTAGGATGCTCTGTGAAAAATAGCTTGCTTGCTTCGGGGGCAGCACGGTTAAAGCATCTTGCTAGTGTCCCAGAGATGTGTGCTTCAGCCTTGACACGGCCCCTGGCACAGGGCCAGCGTTCCTTGTAAATGGGTCTCTGTCCAGTGTCAGGAGTCAGCAGCAGGCAGACACTTAGGCAAGACATAATACTCTCTTGTGTGCCACCAGCTACAGAAGCTACTGTACTTTAACCGCCCTTCGGGCCTGCTAGCCCTCCGTCAACCACAGCGATGTTCTCCATTAAAGAACAAAAGTTTGTGAAGTCTCTCAATGGCATTGGGTTTTCAGAAGCACAAAGAATACCCACAAGGCGTTTCCAGAGATCCTTAAGTGTGGTTGTAGCTCCAGATGGCTTCTCCCGTGGAACCCAAATCCTGCTGGAATCAGAGTGCTTTTTACGTAGAAGAATGGTTGAAATGAGCTTTTGGTCTCACGTAGCCTCTTTCTGTCTGTCCTGAAAACATTCAGTTGTGCAGTGAGCTACCTACCCCATACTCAGTTTAATCCAGCCAGCTTTTAGGAAGTTCACCTGGTAACCTTTTAGTATGAGCCATACATGTTGACGTACAAGGCAAAGAGCTACATCATTGTTTCTTTAGCATAAAAAACCCACCACTTAAACCTGTAAGTTGAATCCTACTTTTCCTCTTTTGGAAAAGACTCAATAGCCTGACTATACATGAGATGTTTTTGTTGCAGAAACAGAAATTACTTCGTTTCAGGTGCATTTCCCTTGCCTCTTTCAGAAGCAGAAGACCAAGCATGTCAAAGCCTACCTAAATGTATCTGTCCCTTGCAGGGTGGGGAGAGAAACCCAAAACCCAGGGTGCAGCAGGGATGAACTGTGTGCTGTGAGCAAGATTAAATGATTGTGAATGATGAAGATTGTTTCTGTTTACTATGTGTTCCATCATAAAGCTTTATGGAAAACATTCCAGAGAGGGATAGGTGAACAAGATATTCCTAACATGAGCACTTCAGGTTCAAAAGTTCAGCTTTAATATGAACATTGCAGATTTTTTTTCACACACAAAGAGCAAACAGACACTTCTTTCTTACTGCATGTGAAATGTGCTCAGCAGCCTGTGGGGGGGAGGTTCTAGGTCCGTCCTTACTTCTGCTCAGAGGACAAATGTCTGCTAATCTCCAAACACAGGAAAGGTGTTGAAATATAAATGTACTCATAGCCACACAGAAAAAGACCTCCCTGAGGTGCAGAACGGCCACAATTTGATCTGCGTCTGCGAACCTTAAAGAGCCACATCAAGAAAATGGCAGAAAAAACGTCCATTTCTCTTTTGGATTAATGCAAATATGGGGCAGCACCAGTTTAAAAAGGCATTTGAGCACTTAACAATGAAATTAGGTTCTCTGTCTTAAAAGCTGTATTAAACCCCCACGATCACATACCTGTATTTCTAAGAGTTAACATTCCTTCATTAACCTGGCCCCAAGCACCAGCCAGTGCAATGCTCTCAAAAGACAGTTCTTCTGATATTACGTATTGCTATTATATCTAGTTTATCTAAAGAGACATTTGCCACTTACTTGATAAATGTATCTGTTCAAGGACAGACTGAAGAAGTAATCTAAATACAAGTTTTCAAGATGACTAGAAACTTTTTGCACACTTCCACTTCTTCCAGCCTACCTTGAGGCTCAGAGAAGCTGGATTTTGGGGGGGGTATCAAATTTGTGTGGGCTTTGTCTTTTTCTCTCTGTTGGTGACCTGGGGGCCTAAGGATGGCAGCAGACTTGTGGAAATGCAACACTTTGGTGCAGTCAAACAGCAGCCACCTGTCCCAGTGTAATTTTCTCTCTCTTCTACGTGTTGAAGTCTTTCCTGGAGCTGGGTATGAGCAAGGTGAGAGAGAGGCAAAAACGTGTTTTGTTTTTGTTTTTTTTTAAATGTTCCTTAGGGAATACAGGTAAAAATCTGGTTTCAAATTACAGGACAAAGTTGACATGCTTAAAACAAATTCTTCCAAGATGAGTAAATCCACAAAATATACAAAAATGTCTTATACTGCCCAGAAACACAGAAGAAGGGGAGCACTTAATGAATGGCCGGGAATTGCACTTTTAAGTATCTTTTGCATGTTTCCTATTATGTAAGAAACATATGGGAACAAGACTGAAATTTCTTATGAATCGAGCCCATAAAATCTAATCCTGGTAATCATTTATCAAGAGACATTTTTTATGGAACAACATTGCAGACCTGCATGAACTGTCCTTCCAGTGCTTCATGCTCTGTGCTTTCATGTTAACAAAGAGAAGGATTATGTTACAAAATAAACAAGTCTCCTAATGAATACAAACTATTCTCGACTGTGCTGATAACAAATAGGCCAAGGTTAAAGAGCTAAATAAAGCATGTTGCCCTGAAATGCAGTAATGACAATTGTGACTTATCATGATCCGTTAAACAGAGCTGCTCTTTTCTCTTTGGGGAATTTGGCAAAAAGATCAGTTTTGCGCTCTCAGAGCCGTACCACTGCTGCAGTCACCCCTGTTCTTGCTGGCCTGATAGATTAGCTCATGTAGGCAAGGGATCATTTTTGGCATTCATTAAATCACTATTACAGGTCCACTCCTGCTTCTTGCTCTGGGGTATGCCACCCACTTTTTCTGCTGAAGAATCCCAAAGAACAGGGTGCAGTAGCTTTTGTGAAGAGTAATAGGAGAGAGGCATGCAAGAACGAAACATTGTACCCTTAGAGCATCTTCAAGTTTGTAGTTGTTTGATATATACTTTTGGGGGATATTTGTCTTGAAGGACAGAGTCTCGTGTGTATACACGTGTGTACAGTATGCTTTCAGGGTGCTTTAAAACCCATTTTTCAGAGTGAAAAGAAATGAGTACTTAGTCCCACTGAGGGCAATTCTGTTCAGGAACCATTCAAAGCACATGGTCCTGGTCCTGCATCCTGACGTCGTTTTCTGCTGACTTCACCGGGACTTTGAGCAGGAAAAAAGGCTGTACAGGAAGACCTGCCATTCCTTACCGATTTGGGAAGAACTGGAGGAGCAGCAGTAATGTTACTGCAACCACAAATGGTGTATTTTTCCCCAGAGTTAGTGTCTGAGCTGTAGCAGCTAAAGGCATAGTGAATATTTGTCATAGGAGGAGCTGGATCATACAAACAGGGGACTTTTTTTCTTTGCCTGTGGCTCCGTTCAGTGCTTTGGGCTTGGCAGATGGATTATTTTCTCATATCTGCCGCAGATTCACTCTGTATAGTGGGCAGAGATGCGTATCTCCACAGGGGCATCACCACGTGTGACACAGGGGTACGTGGCACACAAGCAGGGCTAAAATACCCCTAATCTCCTTCCAGTGATAAGCATGAGCCTGACTGCACATAATCTGTAGGTGCTTCAAATCCTTATCTTTGACTGGATATGATAATTTTCCTCCTTTCCTACTCTCTGACTGTCATGTCTATTTAGACTGGAAATTCCTTAGGACAGCCTGTGTCCCTTGAGGCATCTGCATGTCGTATAGTTATCCCTGAGATTAGCAAGGGTGTTTGGGTGCTTTTAAAAGAAGATGACAGTAAATTTCTCTCTTGCTATCAATATCTCCTATCCATACTGGGCCTGAGGTAATCAAGCATTAATGCTAGACAGCCCTGTCCTGACTATTTTGTGTTCATCTCCTTTACTCTGTTTCATGAGTTATTCTTTGTTCTGGTCAGCAGACATGAAACCAAATAGATGGTTTCAGCAAGACAACCCTTTTCTTTTGCTGTTGTCGTGAACTGACAGCATTCTTTACTATACCACTTTTTAATTTACAAAGTGCTCTAGGAATCATCAGAGAAAATACACCATAGAAAGCGTTATCATAATGATGATAATAAGATTAAGAAAATTTGGCTTTGCGAATTGCTGTTAGCAAGTTACAGGACAAAAAGGAAATAACTTTGAAATTACATGAAATTTGAGACAAGAAATTTTAGTGCTACTAGAAAGCTGTATTGTCCTGTGGTGGATTCAGTTCGATGAAATTTTAGAAGGAAGAAAAGTCATATTAACCCATTTCAGTTTCTGGATATAGTATATCATTTTAGATTAATACTTTTAACATTTCAAGGTGCCATTCTGGAATACAATGATCTATGGTATTCATCAATTTCAACCTCTTTTGTTATAAATTAAGAACAGTACCCCCCAAAAGCTCTCAAATCAAATTTTCCATTTGAAATAATAAAAGTACTGACCATATTTTATGTCACCTTTTCTGATTCTCCCGGCTGTGATACTGCTGTCATTGTTATTAAAAGAGATGGCACGAAAACAAAACAAAAATAAAGAAGTTGTAAGGGTGTGTACAACAATAAAACACCCAGGAATTTTCCACCTGGTCTGGAGGATTCACCTGTAAAAAGTAATCAAGGCCAGCACATTTTCCTGCAAACATTTTCCAAATCTGTCATACCGTTTGGTGCCTTCAGGTATCTCAGAGTGTGACTGCACAGCCTGTATGCCCAGGTCTTCCTTGCTGATGGCTAGTCAGAGAGTTTCCTTGTGCACTGTGCTTAACACTGTTTATCAAAATTTTTGCTCTGCTCTGGCATTTGCACTGTAAGCTCTTTGTGGCCAATTTCTATTATATATTTCTATAGTCTTTCAGGGACGTTTTCCTTTGAATTGTTAAGCAGGAGCAAGGAATAGCTTTCCATTGTGTTGTAGGCACCTGCCCTCAGTGGGTCTCAACCCTTGAGTAGTATTTCTGCTGTTTCTGCTAACGTCAGTTTACAGTTGTGGATATTTACCCTGGTGTGACTCCACTTTTTCTAAAAAGTTCTTCTCCACTAGGATTTCACCCCTGGTGTTTGCTCACTGTTCACAGGGAGGATAATCCAACCCCCACTAACATACAAAAAAACCTGGCTTGGGTCTTGTGCTTCCAGCTGGATAAAGTAACCTTTGGTAGTAAAGGGCAGTAAAGTACCAAAGCATGTAATCTTTGGTAGAAGATGCCTGGTTGTCTCCACTTGCCATTCCACGTTCTGGAATGGGTTTGAAGCCTTTCAGAAAACAGCTGGAGAATAGCTTTCTCCAGCGGTCACAGCATCTAACCCCAGAAGACTAAAGTCTAAGTTGAGCCATCCATATAGGAGAGCGTTTCTCTTCCCTCTTGCTGCTCTGATTGGGGCACACCAGCAACACAAATCTCTTTTTAGCTTTCTGGAAAAGCTCTAGTTGTGACGCCATTTCTGTGTTTCCCTGAAAAATCCATCAGTTGCTTGAAATCGTGACAATCTGCATTCACTCCATGTCCTCTGTGGTGTTTGGATAATTGGGACTGAACTCTAAAATGCATTTCTTATTAGCCCTTTCATTTTGATGGAGTGTAAAGGCAGAGAAGTAGCGCATGAGACTCCAGTTTTAACCCTGTAATTCAGAGAAGGTTGTGGGTTTTCTACCTTCTTATTCTCTTTGCAGTGTTTGTCATGAAGCTGGGTTAATACTGTGATGTTGCTGTTCTCATTTGGTATGTGAGTGCGGTGTCACAATTTCATTGCCTTGTGTACTGTGTTCCATACCTATAGAAGTATCTGCATTTTACATACATCTCAGAAAGAATAAAGATACAGACAGGGAATTCAAAGTATCTTACACTCTCCCAGCTTTCTGAAGTCTGTTCAGATGAAATTGTTGCCTCTGGCTTTTTGCTTAAACTCTTGTAATACAACCTGAAAGCTAGAGCTGATTTGCAAAGAACCGGCTCAGCATTCTTATATTGACAAGTTTAAATAAACAATTTAGACCGATTACTGGTAGAAAAACATCCAGTTCAATGTAGTTAACTTTATTTTAAATGAGGCTGACATATTATACCTTTATGCTTTTATTGTTTAATAGAGATATCTCAGTATGCCTATGGCCCTCATCACCATCATACGAAGTGCCTCCAAGGTGCTTAATAGAAATTACAACAACAACCTCTTTTTCAGTGATGAACTGAAGCTCTGCAAATCATACCCTTTTCCTGGGTTCTTCTACAGGAAGGTCAGCAACCTTCATTTCCTTCTTACGCCTCTCCTCGCCTGCCCTTGGGAGTAGCCATCTCCTTTTTGGCTTTCATTACTCTAGCCAAGGTAAATAATAGAGAGACCTTGTTATTAATGTTCTCATTTAAAAATCTATTATGGTATTTAGAATGATGAGGTCTGACTCTAAGTCAAGGGAAGATTAATTACATGACACTAGTGAAAACGGGATGTGACAGTCTTTGGATTGATATGACTAACCGTCCCAATAAATCTGAGCTTGCACAATTGCCATAGTAAAGTGTGCGCCATGTGCCAGCATTCAAAATCTTCCTCTGTACTCATAAGCAGTTACCAGGATGTCACTTAATTATCTCTTTGAGGCAGGCACTATAGCAAGAGGAAAGGCATTTCTTAATATACCTTCCCAGGGAGAGGGGTGCAAGGAACATCTCCATGAAAAACCAAGATACTGTTGACCCAACCTTCTCTTTTTCATTCTCTTCCTTTTCGTTTTCAGTACCAAGAGGAAAATGGGGGAATGACACTGGCTTGCAATCCTAATTGGCGAGAAAGTTATGCCTCTTTCTATCCAGGTACTGTCCTCACTGTAAATGCTGTCTCCTCACCATTTAGCACCTCCTGCTCCAAAAGCTCTAAGGGTCTGTGGTTTTCTCGCATTGGGTTTTGGCCTTTAAAGACCTACGTGACCTAGGATCTGCCTTTGGAAAAAGTTGCCACTTCCTCCTTTAGCAGTCATTGATGGCCTGGTTTAAGCCTGCTGGAGTTTATATGTATTTATATAGCTATAAAAAACCTCTTGGTTTATGCAGTCTGTGAAAAGGTATCAGCTGGGTCAGCACATAGCAGCATGTAGAGCAGCAACAGCAACTTTCACGCAGTTAATGCCAGGGAACTTCATCCCCAAACTCCTCCGGCAGTCTGTCTAAAAATGTCTGTTTAAAATCGCTCCACCTAAGCTTCTTGCCCTTATTTAGCTGCCAGGTGAGACACACAATTTGTGTGGCTGAGCAGGCAGACACTTACAGTAGGCACAAAAGACGGTGAGAAGGGAAGAGGCGTGCATCCACTGCCTGTGGATGGGAAGCTTTCTTCACAGCCATCAGACCTGTTTGTGTGTGCTTCCTGGCGTGCTCCCCACTACCCACACCACGTCCTCAGACTCCTCACCCTGCAGATGCTGACTTTTTTCCTTTCAGTTGTGCTGGATGTCAGATTAATTTGTGCATGGCCACAGTCTGACTCCAGGGGCAGAAACCTTCACCATGGGGGACAGGAGCAAGCAGTTTGCATGCATTTATTTCTCTCCAAGAGGATGGCATAAAGGTAAAGAAAATCACCCCGAGCAAAAATGAAAATTAGCACTGGTTTTGTTTTAACAACCTCAGGCAACTCTAGTTCCAGGGCCATATCTTTCAGACCTGGCTCCAGCCTGCTCCCAGCTGTGCCGAGGGAGCTCTCCAGGCCCCCAAGCTCTGCAGTGCCAATGTTGCTCCAGTGTGGCCTCTAATCTGGTGCCCAGCGCCAGCAGTGCACTGAGATGTGGAGAAGTTTTGTTTTGCTCCACTAAATTTCCCTTATTGTGGCAAAAGGAAACTAATGTAAACATGATGACTTGGAGGAAAATGTCTATCTTTTTAAAATCTGAAGTGTGTTACTGATTGCAGTGGGGAAAATTGCTGATACATATAAACCTCAAGTAACAGCTTCTGTTGGAAGATGTTTGTTGAGCCAGGTCTTGAAAGCTGTGAAAGATAAAGAATTTCAGCAAATTACTTCCAAAATAATTTTGAATGCATGTGTGTTGGCAAAGTAAGAATTCACCGAGTGAAAAATACCTTAATTTAGCAGCCATCCCCTTGCTTTCTTCTAAAAGTATTCTCTATTTATGAATAGTATATGCACAAAATTAAAACCAAAGGGGAAATCTCAACTATGTGGGAAACTTTGCCTTTGAACGACAGGGGTTTCACTTCACACTCCTCCTTTGAAGAACTGCCCATAGTTTTTTGTTCAACTTGGTCGTTATGAGAGCAGAAGGGTATCAGCACCCGAAGGAAGGGAGGGAGGGAGATCCCTGCCCTGCACAATTCTAAAACTCATGTATTAGGTATCAGTTTTCCTAATTTATTGAGGTGCATTGACCTAAAGGTTTCACAGAATATTTATGTCCAAGAAGAGATGAACTTTCTGGTCATCACCAACGAATGAGGCAACATTAGGCAAGCATGGTATTGCTCAATGGTAATCAAACTAGAATTTAGGGATCTCATGACAAAATTAGCTGGAAAGAACTAAATTTTCAAATAAAATTTTTGAAGTAGTATATCAAAAACAGAAGTTTCTCTCAGGATTTTTTTTTTCAGGACATTTTTTTGAGCAAATCCCAAATAAAATAGTTGTGACTACACCATAGATATTCAGGGTGTCTGAACACTGCAAGGCTCCATGATGGCAGAAATCATCCCCCTTGGCCCCATCCCTTCCCTCTCCCTCCCAGGTCTGTCTGTATTTCGTCCAGATTTACCACATTATATCTCTCTCTTTGTGCATCCAGTTCCTACCTTGCAGTAGATGTCTGGATGGGCAGTGGGAGAGGACTATGGCAGTCAAGAGAAGGATGAAGATTCAGGGAGCCTTGCAGGATGCGCGGTGAAATACCACTTCCTGGCGGAGCTGGTGCTCCAGTGAATTGGGAACCGAGACCAAACTTGGCGGTGTAATTTGGTTTAGATTTCAGGTTCAGCTTCAATGGCATCTGAACTGTGCTCGTATCTTGGTACAAGCTACAAAGCAGAAGGGAACATGAGAGAGTTGGGGCTGTTCAGCCTGGAGAAGAGAAGGCTGCGGGGAGACCTTATTGCAGCCTTTCAGTACTTAAAGGGGGCCTATAGGAAAGATGGGGACAGGCTTTTTAGTAAGGCCTGTTGTGACAGGACAAGGGGTAATGGTTTTAAACTAAAGGAGGGGAAATTTAGGCTAGATATAAGGAAAAAATTTTTTACAATGCCGGTGGTGAAGCACTGGAACAGGTTGCCCAGAGAGGTAGTGTAGGCCCCATCCCTGGAAACATTCAAGGTCAGGTTGGACGGGGCTCTGAGCAACCTGATCTAGTTGATGATGTCCCTGCTCACTGCACGGGGGTTGGACTAGATGACCTCTAAAGGTCCCTTCCAACCCAAAGCATTCTATGATTCTATGATTCTCTCTTCTGTTGACCCCCCAAAACCTGAAAATGTGCCTATATTCTTTAGCTCCATCTACTGGTACTTTGCACAAAGTAGCCTTTATGTATGTACAAATGAAAGTATTCCTGTACGAAAAGCAACAAATAGCTTCCTACAAATTGCCCATCTGGTAGATATGATTATCTTACTTTTTAACAATAAAGAGTTATTATTATTTTTGTAATCTCTGTAGGGTGGGGTCTATCATTTCTCAGAGGATAAGACTAGACTGGATGTGTTACTAGACTACAAATGAATAATTGTGTGTGTGTGTGGCAACATGCAGTTATCGTTCCATGCAAGTATAATTGAAGCATCATAAAAACCCCATAATTAAGTCTTTAGCAATACCCAGGGGATGCAAGTTGTTTCTATTCCCATTTCAAAAATGAATGAACAAAATCTGACCAAAGAATCCTGGCTCCTATTTGCCTCCTCTGCTTGTTATACTTCTTTCCCTCTTTGCGTGTTGAAAGAGACTATTGGGTTGCTCTTTCCTGTGGTAGATTTGGGAATAGTACTGGAGGTGACTTTCTTCTTGCTCTGCATTTCCACTGCTATAATATTAAGTTTCTTTAAAGTCTTTGCATAAAAATGGAGTAATACCAATAATTTTTATGCGTAGGTAAAAGTGTAAGAAGATGCCTAAAGCTTAGATTTTTTAATAATTTTTAAATAAGGGAAAATGTATATTTCATGCATGAAAAATTTTAAGATGTTCTTCTCTAGTATGCATTTTTCAAAGGCTAACATTCGAAAAGAATGCTGGTTTGCATTCATCACTTACAGAAATTGTAGTTTTGTATCCAGACTCCTATGGAGATTTCTTTTTCTTCAACTGCTTCTGCCAGCTTTCATTTTTTGTACTGCTCATATATCACTATTTAGTGTAATGGGAAAACTCTGAAGGAACAATCCTTAGTTTTAAAATAAATAAATAAAACATCCAAACCAAAATGGACTTGCCCCTATTCAGAAGGGATCATTATTTGAGAATATACTCATTTGTATAAATATACTTTTAATCAAACTTTTTCCATATGACTTCAGAAATAATTGCCTCCTTTAAAATAATAATGAAAAAGGAAACAAAACATAGCACCATAAGCAATCTCTTATTGTGGAGTGACCGCAAGACACCAAGTTCTGGCATAACTTTCCATAATCATTCTCTGATGGTTGCAATTTATTTATTCAGTTTTAAATGAAGGGGTTTAGCATTTCTCAAATAAGACCAAAGTACATTGGAAATATTTGTTGGTTAAGAAGTAGAAAAGATTTGAAGGTGTTCCACACATTTTCAGCTAACATGATTTATACATGTTTCTGTTTTTAATGTTGAGGGAAGTTAGATTCAATAAACCATTTGTTTTCCATGGGGAAATCCTGGTTACAGCAGTGCCTCAGTAATCCTACTTTCTGTACAATAAATGCACAGCTTGTCTGTAGAAAGTCGAGCAGAATGGAATTCTGGCCTAAGCAAAGTCAATGGCAAAACACTCACTGTCTTCACTGGGATCTTCATTTTAGGTGGAATGGTCAATATTTTAACTTGTTTCCCACATGGGCAGGGCACGCTGGCGTTGTGAGTCTGTAAGAGACTGATCCAAACCCTGTTGGAGACCATGGTATACCACTCATTGATTTCAGTAGGCTTTGGTCACAGCCTCATTGGAGGTCAGCTAACACGCAGGGTCAACAGTTAAAAGAAAAAAAAAATTTATCTCACCACCTAATGAACAAAAGTGGCAGTGGCAGGTACATGGGATAAGAGGAACGCTCGGGAGGCTGGGGTACATTGGGAAGTCCAGACAGACCATCGCAGGGGCTGCAGGGAGCGCTGATGGAGACGAGGGGAGCTTGAATCAGGAAAACATCAGCATCTGAAGGGCAAAAGGGCTGGTCGGTGAAGCACAAGTAGGTGAAAGAAACTGTGTATACATGTCTTTCCGTTTCAGTCAATTTTACTAATTAGTGGGTGTTTTTTTGCAGAGGAGTCAATATTGCGAGAGTGTATTAATATGGTAATAACACTTTTCAGGATCTGTAGCTGGCTCTGACTTTGGGGGAAGGGAGACTGAAATGTCAATTCGCGCTTGAAGGTGAATGTAGCAGATTTACATCTTTGAATAAGATACCTCCAAAAAACAGTAAGCAGAGGGGTTTTTTCTCCTCTTAGTCAATTTTGCATATCATTTGGCCAATGATGTGCTGTAATATGAGGGTAAAATCCCTCTTGTTTGTGGAATCAGGCAAAAAAGGTCATGTTGCTCTGAATGTGTCCTGCTAGCCTAGAGCAGCCAAGCAGGCGAGTGAAGCCCTTCAGCAGCCAAGTGGGGCCATGGAGATGTCAATCTCAAACAGAAAGGGGCTTTTCTCAGGATTGGTAGTTATTTTATTTAAATACTGCAGGGAAATGAGAATTGCATGTGTAGCATGAGCTCTCTGCTAGCTAATTCCAAGTCCAAATTGACCTTTTTATAGCTTTCCCTTACTGTTTATCCAATTTTCTTTATCTTAGGTCTCTTGAGTACTAGCATTACTGACACCTGCCAGGAAAGATACACTGGCAAAGGCACATGTTAACCACTGATTTCTGCCCATCAAGATCTGCTCCAGGTCACCTGTGCAGGCTGGTGACAGGAGCACAGGCTGACACACACTGTTTTCCTCTTGCTCAAGGACAAGCATTCTTCCTCTCTGAGATTACCAACCCCCAACCCAGTACAATCAATATCAGGAAATACGCTGTAATCTCCCCGTGAATATAAGCGCCCTTTGGGATGTGAGCTGGTCAATGCATTTTGATGTATTCCTAGAAGAGCAAAAGGTTTAGAACCAGAGTGCATTATCTGGTTCCCAGTTCACAGGCAATTTCTGACATTTAAGGGGCGTTTTATACACGCTAATCTACTTGGCTCTTGGATCTGTGGAAAAATTGAAAGCTAGGGAAGTTTTAAAAAGATTTTTCTTATTTGCCCATAGACCCAAGAGCTGAATAGATTAACTAAATCTAGAAAAGACAGTGAATTGAAATTGGACAATTGTGTCTTTGCTGGGAAGACCTGTTAACTGAACATGATACTTGCTATCACTTTTTCATTTTAGTTTCCAAAATTAGCAAAAAATACAGTTAGAATTGTCTCATTTTTCTCCTATAGCATAATCTGAGGTATAGAAGTAACTTTTATCTCTGCTTGCCATAGAACAAAACCTAGTTTTACAATGTTGTCCTAGAGGCGGCAGCAGAGTACATAAGAAACAAAAAAGCTAACACACAAATGGGCAAAGTTGTGTTTGGTTAGTAGTTAATCTATATAAAATCTCACTAAAGGGCTTTACTGGAATATAGTGCTAACATAAAACCCAAGAGGGAATATTGGCATAGCTTTGAGATAGGTAACAGGGTGGAAGTAATACTAATGTTGTTGCATGTTCTGGATCCGAGTGAAATAATCTGACCTAAAAAATCTCCACTTGTTGGAGAGTGCTCGCTGGGGCAAACTGTTTTCTATATCACAGATTTAGAGTAAACCTAAATGCTACATAGAGCTAAAGAGTCAGTTGAGGCGGCAAACTTTAAAACAGCTGTGATGCACTGTGACACATTAATTGAAACGTACTTTCCAGCACAACCATTTAGCAATTTATATAAATATCAAAGCTTTTGGTTTTTACTGTCAGTCTTTGTTTCTGAATGAGAAATTTATAAAAAACATATGTTTCTAACTGCCACTGAGTGCGTGTTCAGAAGGATGTGGCCACTGAACTATATCAAACTTTCCTCAGCACGATCATTTGATGAACGCACTAAGAAGATTCTTCTGTTAATAACGTCTCTTTTCAGTAATAACCAAAAGTTGTTACTGTAATTGGCAAAAGTGCTATTGTATTAAGATGGGAGGAACAAAGCCTTAAAGCATGGTCCCATTGAAGTCATGGGCGATTTGTCATTGGCTTCAGTGGGACCAGGATTTTGCCAAAAATATCAAATGCTTTCTGAAGTCTTTCCATGAATTAGTCTGCAATTAAAAATAAATCATCTTGTATAAGTTGTGTACAGAACCCACACTGCCATAAACTTCAGATCTGACTCCAGGTTCTCCAGCTTCTGAGACTGCTCAGCTCTAGGATTTTGGTTTCTTTTCTTCTGATGCCTAGCTGAGGTGTTAACATGACAAAATTATCAAGTCACTTCCAATGCTTATATTTGAAGCCCGGGTGTGAGTCTCAGTTTATCTGACCATTTGCATTACAGCAGCACCCAGAAGCCTCCAGCCACAGTGAGAACGTCCTGACGTAGGGCACGTTGGCTTGGTCTACTCTGCTTGAAAATAAGGTCCTCGGAGCTCAGCCGACCACCCTTAGGCCTGCCCACGGTGTATCTGCTGGCGGGACATGCTCAGGCATGGGGGTCTGTGTTTGCAGACTGGTGCCTGAAAGCTGCCCTGGAGGCCAAGCCCATACACTGTGTGCCAGGCTGTCCTCAGCAGCGGGTGTAGACACCACTGCTGCACCTCCGACGCTGGATAGCCCACAGAGCCTGGCCCCAAGGGTTTATCAGGTAAGTAAACGGATGCGCAAAGGTTTGGGAAAAAGGAGAGGCTCAGGCTGACTCAGGCCCTGCTGAGTCCATGGCCTTGGCTGCGTGAAGGGCATCACAGGCTTTTTCAGAGAGTTACTTTCCTAGCATCAGAGAGGGTAAGTAAGCCTTTTTCATCTAGTACAAAAGTTTTAGGAAACCTTGCTTTACTACTGTTCTTTATGTCCGGGAAAGTTTTACTGGTTTATAAAATGACCTGTGATGAAGCTGTGTGTACTGAAATGTTCTCATCAAAATGCCTTGGCTTCTCCTATAGTTGATGCGGAAGGGAGCATCTAACTGCATCGCTAAATCCTGCAGGCTTTATTTTGGCCAGAGCTCCGCCTTGGTAAGACGTGAGGGTAGGGGCAGCTGGCTCTGGTGCAATCCTCTCTATTCTCCGTGCTATGGAAAAACAATATCCCTCTGCGTTCACCTAGACTGGCGTCGTAAGGGGCAATGGGTGCTTGAGCAGTGTCACGTACGTGTGTTTGTATACAACAAAGGTGGCTAGTGATGGTCCCTCCTTATGAACAGAAGTTCCTGGGAATTTGTAAACATATACCCATACGTATGTTTTCTGAATGCAAACTTCATTTGGGGTAATAAAGTCTATGAACAACTTACAAAAGGATCGTTTATATTCATTTAACACCTCATCTTTACCGGCAGATCCCTGGAAAGCAAGCCTCTGTGATATACAAGAAAACCTTTTTAATAATTCACATACAGCATTTTTCTTTGTTTTCAAGACTGCTTAGCTAACCTGCAGAAAAATATTTGCAGCCCCTCCTTCTCCAGAAAGCTCCAGCTGATGAGCCAAGCTCTCAACATTTCATTCCTGTGTAGATAGTTTGCTAAATTTTTTCCCAAGGCTTTATGGTTTTCAACAATATATCTTTCATCACTGTATTGCCAAAAAGAAGTGGCTGCCTTGAAGCCTCCCTTAGGATTTGGACTGGATATCGAGGATTAGTTTATAACTGGTAACTTATGAACTGCATAGTGTTCTACAAACAACTTATTTTTCTTAATGTAATGGTGAAACTATGAAACCCCATCCTGAGAACTTATTTCTTAAGGATATTTGAATGAAGCTTTAAACAATACTTTATATTCCTGTATCAAAACTGGTACTTTTAAAGGAGCACATTTTTGTCTTTATATAATAAGCATTAATTGACCACAAATCTTGAAAATACTCGTCTCTGGTTGAATTTGTATGTATTTGTTTTGGATTTGGGGAGGTTATTTTTTAGTTTTTTTCAAATCTCTAAGAATGAGTTTTGAGTTTGGCTTTTGTGCAGCTGGGATCTGACAATATAACACAAGAAACCCATTATTTATAGGAATGGAATCACAGCAGGTATTGGCAGAATATAGCAATGGGAAACTTCTGAAGAATATTCCTTGCTTTTACCTGTACTGGTGCAAGTCATATGTGTTGGTAATAAGGGCAAGGAAAAAAATAACAAGTAAGCACAGATTTTTTTATTTGAGAACATCTGTTTTATTTCAGTTCAGTGTGATGGCTGGAGGGAGAAAGGGATTTCTTCAGAAGGCATGTGTTTAGTTCCAATTCTTGGTAAACTTAAAACAGAAAAGGACATCTAATTTTTTTAATGGATTTCCTCCAAGTTGGTTGTAACAGAAGTATATCCATTTTTTCTAGTGTCCATGGTGCTCTCAGACCAGTAGAAATACTTCTAGATAGGTTTTCCTATAATTACTTTAAGTAGAATATATTCAGAGTAATCATCCCTTTGTTTGCATTGCAATTGCATCTGGAAACTCCTTTCAAGACCAGGGACCACACTGGGAAGCCTTGCAGGAACAATAACAGAAAGCCAGTCACCACCCCGAAGTCCTTACAGCTATCTAGATGAAACTGGGAAAGAAGGAAAGAAGAAAATGGATTTGCTAAGAAGAAAAGTGATTTGCTAAGAAGAAAAGTGATTTGCCCAAGGACACATTTTAAACTAGTGGTACTGCAGGATATGGTTGGAGTGTATTACCTTCTCAATATTTTACTAAAATGCATATATGGCTGGAAAATTGTAACTTCTTTAGCAGATGTGTGTTTAGTCATGTTATGAAAAACTGTATTTTTCCTCCTAATATAGACAGGAGCATGTTAACTAGATTACATTTTTTGCATTAGACTGAATTATTTGTTAACTTTTATTGTGATGATTATAATCATTTATTAGATAACATAATGCTAAAAGTTCAGGGGAAGGAGCTGGGGAAGGAGCACTCCTAACATGCTCCATTACTATGTTTGTGTCTAAACTTCCTCGACTGGACAAAGCCAGAAGCAGAATAGCGGTCAAGGTGGACCCTTGCTCCTGTCCCAGCTTGACATCATCCTAGAGGACTCAATCAAGATTGAGGCTTTATTAGACCAGACACTGTACAGTCCCTGTGTAGGAGAGTCTCTCCATGCTGAAGAACTTCAGTTTTAAAGGACTCGATGGATAAGAAGGATTAATACCACTAAATGGAAGGAAATGAGGAAGGAAAACAGGTCTTTTTCTGTGACACTTAGGTCTGACCTATCTCTCTCCCCATTAATGTAAATTTCTATTTCCATTTAAGTCTTAGGAAGCAGAGTCAGGCCAAAGTTGAGTGCTTTTGAAAATCACTTGCTTAGCAACTTGCCGAAGGTCAGTGGTGGGTGTTTGTTGCAGAAATGGGAGTGAATACTAGTCCATTGTCTTAACCACAAGACCATGCTTCCTCTCCTAATCCCAGGTTGATTTTAGAGGGCTTTAGCTCATGAAAAAAATCCAAATTTTAAAATATTAAACTTGGCGCTGATGATAAGGAAATTATTAAGAGTCACCCGAGGAAAGGCACAACCGCACTGACAGAGACAGTCTTCAGAGTAGAACCACATTTTCATCTAAACAGGTTTTATTGCAGCTCTCCTGATGCATACATTTGACTGCATTCTGCTTTTTTGTTTTGGCAGGCACCACAGAAGGCCTGATCCAATTCCTGAGGAAATCAATGGGAGTTTGATTGGAGCCATAGAAAGCCACGAAGGGAATTCTAAGAGATAAAAGTGTGGAGCCAGACATTCAAAAATAGCTTTTTAAATATGTGTCACTGACCATTCTTATGGCTTGCAAATGCAGTCTGATTACCCTAAGTGAAGTTACTTTACGGGGAAGGCATGAAATTTGGACCAGGTACACTAACGTTCAGAAGAAAACAGTGAACTTGCTTGGAAGCATGAGTGTGGGCTGGGCTATGAAAAGGAGCTTGGACTCAGCTCTCACCTGCGTCTGGATTTCTCCCCATTCATGGGAGCAAACATGGAATGGGATAAGAAAGGGACCAGGTTGTGGAGCCAATCCACTAATTACCCCTGCAAGGTAGTTTGGGAACTCAATTGACCAAAGGAAAACAGTGACTCAGGTGTTGGGCTGAGTGATCTGTTTGCAAGCTCTTATCACTGTGGTCGCCTTAGCATGAGGTCTCTGAGCCAAGGAGAAAGAAATCAACCAACTGCCTGGTCTTTCATTCCTGTTCAAAGAAGAAAACTTCATGAGGTTTGACTGAGTTGACTGACCAGTCAGGGGTTGACTGTGGCTCAGGGACATAGGATAACCCTTGAGGCCAATATCTCTGAAGACGTGAAGACAAGTGTACAGTCATATTGAGAGATCTTGTACTGTACCTCAGACTGGAGTAAAGTCCTTTCGTCAGAAAACCTGCAAAAAAGAGGGAGTCAGCAGCTTAAGATTTCTCTTTTGGACCCGTAGGCAAGAATCATGGTAGGTTCCTGCAGCTGTCTCTGATCACTGATTCCTGGCTTGTAACCGCTGCTGTCTTTGGCTGCTGTGTTTGTAAGCAGTGTTCAAGATTATCCTTCTGCTGTAGGTATGACAAAAGTCCTCCTGCGAGGTTAAAAAATCCAAGCACTGTAATCCAGTGGTCACTCTGGTTCTTGGCGGCATCCTCTGACTTTTCTCCAGAGTGAAAATAAATGGGGCAGGGGGAATATTTTATGATCTAGTTCTGCGGTGCAACAGCTGCACAACAGCTCCCTGGAAAACTCTATCCAGTGACAAACATAGCAACCTCCAGGTCATGTGCCAGGGAACTCAGTTTACATCTCCTCTATTATGTGGAAATAGTCTCCAGTGTCTCTCAGATGTCAGAGCACCGAGTGGATGACAGGTAATGAAAGAAGATTGTCCACACATTGGTTTTTATGGGTTCATCTCATTGTCTGAATTCACAGAATGGCAGAAATAAACCCTTTAAAAGCATGCTGAGTGCTGTGGGTCATAAGGCTAGTCTTACTGGCTAAAGCCACAGTGATATGTTCATAAACAGGATTCTGTTATCATTTTCCAGCTGTTTCCACCCTATTTCCCTGCCCACCCCAACTGCATCTTCAGTGTCAATTTAGGCAGAAAAAAACCCACATTTCTAAAATGTTAATGACACTTCTTTGAAAAGGTCTCAGGCATCATCTTCAGGTGTTAACCTAGGTCTTGATGGACTCAAGCCTGCATTTTTACTGACACCGATGAAATTCCCTGCACAGATGAAGAATGTGGGTGAACAGAAAAGCAGCAGGAAACTCCCCATCATAACTTTTCCAAAATGGAGCAGGGTATTTCAAAAACAACTTTGTTGTTGTTATTGTGAAGAATGCTTGCCTCAAATATTCCTTCTTTTCTCTTTTGAATCCAAAAAGAAAAAGCTTTTCAGGGAAATGCTGAAACTTTACTGCCTTTGGCATATTTTGGTCCAGAAATATATTGGATTTTTTTTTAAATCTAATTCTAGCCTACCTTCAAGATGTGAACTTAAATGTTGGATATGGTTGATAATAAAAGCACTCCAAATTAGTGTTGTGATAATTACCAGCTGCTACAAAAATCAAATGTCCATATACAATCCTGTAGGAGTCCTTCTCCCAGATACAAAGGGGAAAGTGTGCCCCTGAGATAAATTTAACCCTGACTCTGTGCAGGGATATTCAGAGGTGTTGTATAGGTAGTTATTATGAGAAGGTTCTGGGCCATGGCAATAATTATGTTTAAACACTTTCTGCATTTTAATTATGTACCAGTCAGAAGCTTTTCAGACACAGATTTATTTCAACAGAATATTCCCTTTATTTTGAAATCACAAACTCTTAATAGTTGAAGTGTTGGGATTTCTTTTCCCTTTATCCTAAGCAGACGTTTTCTCTCCTCACCCTTCCTTCCTCTGCTCTTTCCTCATTGGAAGGAATGATGAGTGTGTGCCAAAAGAAAATTGAAAACCATGTGAAAAACACAGAAAAATTATTTTGTTAGGGAAAAATAAGTTAATGAAGAACTGTTCTGTTTTGAAACTACTGGTCCAAATTTAATTTCCAAATTTATTTAGAAGTATAGCAGATTCTGAGCAGTCACACTAGCTTCTGAACATTTTTGTGTGATTATTTTATGAGATAGGAATTCAAAATAGTTAGAAGGACAAATTGTAATGCTGAGAAGGTGGTAGGTCTCTTCCGCAGCTGCCTCCAGATCTTGCCTTTCACTTCTGGAGGTAAATGTTTTTCTGTACCTCATGGCAGAGGGAATGTACAAAGTACGGAGGAGCCCTGGATGCAGGTAGATAGTCATCCATGTGATATTTTTTCCGAAGTGGTCCTTTAGTTGCCATCCTTGCTGAAAGATGATGGTTTCCTTAAATCCGTAGCTCCAGACTTGTGGTTTCTGCCTACCTTATGTTCTCTCTGAACTCTTCGCTTGGCAAACACAATCACTGCCTCCAAGGGGGCTGCAGGATTTGACCATATGATTTGATTAGAGCCTTAATGAATAGCAGTGAAAGAAAAGCAGTACCCAATCAATAATCTGGGGCATGCAAACATTTATCAGAAAGAACCCAGAATGCTTTGCATTTATTCCTCCACTTACTGCTTCTGACAGTTACATCTGCATCCATCCATTTTCTTCAGTCTAAGTGAGAATCATTAGACACATAAGACATTTATTTATGTAAAAAGGAAACCTCTATGGCTACCTAGCTTAAGCTGAGTATTTTTTAAAATGATTTATCACTGTTTGTCCTGGATCTAGGTTAACACTTTTCCTTTCTTCCTTTTCCGTAATTTGAGTGGTTCTATCTTCCAGGCTAGTATGTACCTGCTCTTATTAAATAGCATATCATATTTGCTTCTGTTACGCATGTGTGTGTGAATATCTTCATAAAACATACAGAGAGCACTAACTACTGAGACCTGGGGGACAAAAAACAAGACAACATCTGAGAAAAAATTTTTTTTTTTTTTTTCCTACAGAGCCTGCTGTGGTTGCTATTTCAGCTGTTCATTAAAGTTATATTGCTTCCTTTATCTCTTGTGCTCATGGAATACAAGCGCCTCCATAATGAGCTTAAATTACCACGAGCTAAGAATAGAAAACTTGATTTCAGTTCTTGGGAGGCTGAAGCTGTGGTGGTGCATGGGTAATCAAGCAATATTAGCTGTATAATGGTGCTAGGATCCCAGGGCAGGGCTGCTGGAATGTTTATGGCAGGGAAACACAGTAAATATCTGTTTTCTGGGCTTTCTGGGTTTCTTTCCCCCCTCACGGCTCCTGCCTGCTCATACATTTTGAAATAAACACTGTTGCTTGCTCTATATTAATATCCTGTATATGTGGTTGTCCAGCCATGTCTGTCTTTGGAGAGTAGAGCCCCTGTGTTCTCATTTTCTCTTTTATACAGCTCAGCCACAGAGAAGTCTCAGTCACCCGAGTTATCACTATCAGAAAAGCACAAGGTAAATTCAATGAAAATGGCAGAACTCAGACAAAAGAGGCTGTGTACAAGAAAAACCTCTATTTCCAGGTGTTTTGGATGCTGTGAATTTCATTCAATTAAATAACAAGTGGAAATAAAACTTCATTGCATACCTGACCATCAGCAAAACACAAGTGGGGGTACCTTGTACAGAGGGATCAAACTTACTCTCTTATTAATTTAGCAGAGATTTTAAGTAGCTTCTGCTCCAGAATGTCTGTCCACTTGGACACAAAAAACCCTGGGACCTGCTGCTGCCAAAAGTAGGCACAGGGAATGGTGGTGTGTCCACACCTCCCCAGGTTTTAACAAATGGCCATTGATTTTAGTTTAATGTGATGACCACACTGCGGACAGCATCAACTCAGGGCTCTGCCTGATGGACTCCGCTGAATTTAGCTGTGATGGCTCCAGAGGTGATAACCTCCCCAGCACCTTGCCCTGCTCCAAGAGCACCGACAGGCACAGGTTAAACCTGCCAGAGGCATAATGAGTCAGGGGCCAAAAGACAGGATATTTAATAAGAGGTATCCTGAAACTCACCTGGATTGGGAAGAAACCCACTTCATCATGGCAGTATCACAGAGCCTTTGGATAGTTTTCCTATTTGACTGTAATATATTGACTTTTCCCCAACTTTCTACTCACTTTCAGTCTCTTTCTGTAAATTCTCTTTCTAACGATTAAAAAACTCAATCACCGTAGCTTGTAAGGGTGCTCTTTAGCATACTAAATACTAACAGAAAACTGCTCCACCAGAACAGTTTTCCAGCATCTTATAGGTCCTATGTTTCCTTTGCTATATATTTTGGCTCAGAGATTCATTACTGCTTGTATCTCATGTTCAGAAAGTTACATATACTTTTCTGACAAGGTATTATCCTCAGCTGGAGAATCTGAGTTGATGCAAAGAGGGGCTTCAGCCATTTGTGATAGAGCACAGACCCAGCTGAGGCCTCTCATGCCCTGGGTTAATCAGAGGACCATCTTTTCCTTCTGGGGAAAGGTACCTCTTGAAAGCACCACAGGTGGGGAAAGCTAACCCTGTGTTTAACCTACAGGTGACACTTCTGCCACCTTCTTATGTAAAGTGCTTTTCTTTTGCAAGTTGTCCTGCTAATACCAGGGAGAGCAGACAGACCGAGGCTCTATCTAAGGGCAGTAAAGTTAGTGGACTTTGGTCTTTAATGAGCAGAAGGTGCAGTTCAATTGCAGTTCGTTAGTAGGTATTAGCTTATATCTCCAGGGGTCACTGGCAGATATCATTAGTAGGGGGTCATTAGCAGGTTTAAGCTAGAACCACTTCTGCAGCGTGGAGAAGGTGAGAGCAGATGATGCTTTATTAGTGGCTAATTCAGATGAGGCTGGGTCTCTGCCAGGGGCTGTCAGAGCTGAGCCATGATGATCCAGGAGGGAAAGCTGGTATCTCTGATGATGAAAGAGCTGGGTAAACGAAAGGAGGCCTCCTTATTTTTAGCACTTCACTCACATAACTTTAAAACATAATTATGTGACCAGCTTGAGAATACTAAGGCAGCCGTCAGTCTGACCAGTGGATGGACAGATCTAGCACTGTACTGACCTGCATATGAGGTGAGGATTTCTTTGGGAAGTGGCTTTTGGCATAAACCACTAGACTGGTATTTGTGATTTCTAGACTGGTATTTATGATTTGTGGCCTTTCCTCTCCCATGGTCCATGGTTGCTGGTACTGCTGTGGTCCTTTGCCTCAATGAGCCTTGAAGGGATTCAGTGGCCCTGGTTGCAGAACTGTGGTCAGAGAGGGGACGATGCAGGAGATGCTGCTGAGGATTGCAGAGGTGATCCTCTAGGTTTTTGGGAGGTGGTTCATCAGGCTGGTGGGACATGTGCAGGGGCTATGGGGCACAGGGAATGCTTTTAGGATGATCTGGATTGTATCTGTCTTGAAGAGCAAATGCTCCCTTGGGTTTGGGTCACCATGATATCTATTGGGTAGCTTCAATGTGGAAAAAACACCTGCTTTTTCTAATTAACCTCCGTTTGTTAATGAACTGCCAAGTAGCCAGCATATCTGGGTAGTATCCTGGCAACCTTGAAGTTATTCACCTGATTTCTTTTGCTTTCACCTGGAATTGTCTACTCCCAGCTCCCCCTGGAGTTCAAGTGTGCATGGGAGGGATGTGTCCTGTTCTCATCATGTCTCATTGTGCCCCATTCCTGTCCTCCTGTACATCCTTAGCAATCACATTAGGTCATTGACAGTTTTCCTTAAGAAATCAGTAACTTGTGTCCATGGCAATGATGATCAGTTTGGTCAGTTCTGAAAAGCACCTGTGTTTCAGGCAGGTTGTTTCCCCACTGGAAGTTGCTAACTTGCTGAAAGTTAAATTCATTTGTGGCTTCAGGATCTAAGTTAAAAAAGAAATGCTGAAAGAGAGCATTTCACTATGGATAAATGTTTTGCAACAGAAATGCTCCACTTTTCTGTATTAAAATGACTTTTTTCACTTTGGTATTTGGTCGCTAGTAAGAATGAAAGGTATAAATGAAAACTCTGCTTAACCTAAAAGAGCTATGTGCATATGATGTAATTTACTTTTGAAACTTGACATTTATTCTGGTTCTCTTTGTTTTGTTTTTCCTACCACCTCAAAGCAGAAGAAATATCAAATTCACACCCTCAAAATTAAAAATGTAGTATGTCATCTTCCTTTGCATAGCAACTTGTAGAAGAATGTAAACGGTCAGTGGTGGTGGTGTTAACTCTGATGCTGTAACTTGTACATGTGATTGCAAATGTTTGGTAGATTTGCCTCTGCTTAAGTACAGCTAAGAGCTCCATTAACACTTGTCATGGAGATTTACATAAGTGCAATAAGCTGTTCACACGTCCATAGAATCGTTTAGGTTGGAAAAGACCTCTAAGATCATCAAGTCCAATCGTTAACCTAACACTACCAAGTCCACCACTAAACCATATCCCTAAGCACCTCGTCTACCCATCTTTTAAATACTTCCAGGGATGACGACTCAACCACTTCCCTGGGCAGCCTCTTCCAATGCTTGACCACTCTTTCAGTAAAGAAATTTTTCCTAATATCCAATCTAAACCTCCCCTGGTGCAACTTGAGGCCATTTCCTCTTGTCCTATCACTTGTTATTTGGGAAAAGAAACTGACACCCACCTCACTACAACCTCCTTTCAGGTAGTTGTAGAGAGCGATAAGGTCTCCCCTCAGCCTCCTCTTCTCCAGACTAAACAAGCCCAGTTCCCTCAGCCGCTCCTCATAAGACTTGTGCTCCAGACCCTTCACCAGCTTCGTTGCCCTTGTCTGGACACTCTCCAGCACTTCAATGTCCTTCTTGTACTGAGGGGCCCAAAAATGAACACAGTATTTGAGGTGCAACCTCAACAGTGCTGACTACAGGGGCACGATCACTTCCCTACTCCTGCTGGCCACACTATTCCTGACACAAGCCAGGATGCTGTTGGCCTTCTTGGCCACCTGGGCACACTGCTGGCTCATATTCAGCCAGCTGTCAACCAACACCCCCAGGTCCTTTTCTGCTGGGCAGCTTTCCAGCCACTCATCCCCAAGCCTGTAGCACTGCATGGGGTTGTTGTGGCCCAAGTGCAGGACCCAGTATTTGGCCTTGTTAAACCTCATACAGTTGACCTCAGCCCATCGATCCAGCCTGTCCAGATCCCTCTGCAGAGCCTTCCTACCCTCAAGCAGCTCAACANTCAAGCAGATCAACACTCCCGCCCAACTTAGTGTCATCTGCAAACTTACTGAGGGTGCTCTTGATCCCCTTGTCCAGATCATTGATAAAGATGTTAAACAGAACTGGCTCCAATACTGGGCCCCAGGGAACACTTGTGACCAGCTGCCAACTGGATTTAACTCCATTCACCACAACTCTTTGGGCCCGGCCATCCAGCCAGTTTTTTACCCAGCGAAGACTACACCCATCCAAGTCATGAGCAGCCAGTTTCTCCAGGAGAATGCTGTGGGAGATGGTGTCAAAGGCTTTATTAAGTCTAGGGAGACAACATCCACAGCCTTTCCCTCATCAGGTTAGTCAAGCAGGACCTGCCTTTCATAAACCCATGCTGACTGGGCCTGATCACCTGATATTCAGTAATATCTCCTGAACTTTTTGAAGGAAGATTGGCAATTTTATAACTATCATGGCTCAATAAGGATGTAAGAATCACCCAAGGCATATCAGGAAGATGATGTAAGTTAACAAATCATATCTAAATAAATACCAGTTAAAGAATATTAACCCATATACAGGTCTGGGATATTTCTAGTTAAGCACAGGAATCTTTCCCACTTCTATAGTTTGTGGGTGTTTCACCTGTATTTCAGAAGAAGATTAATGATTTCCAGTGTGCTCCCCTTTCCTCGGCAAAATAGGCTACTTTATTGAATGAAACATTGATGTAATGATGAAATTTTGTTTATAAAATTTTTTTAAAGGAAAACTTTGAAAATGAAAACAAATGTTCTTTTAGCATTTATGTTCATAAGTTGAAAACAAACTGAAAGAGCACTTTTAAAACAAAGATCTTGAAGTCTTATCTTCTCTTCCCAGAAAAGTGCAAGATTCCTCCTTCTCCCCAAATGTAGAAATTCTTCACAAACATTAGTCTTCAGCCAACTCCAGTATTTAACATACCAAAATTATGGGTAGTTGCCAGGCAGTATTTCATGAGTAGTATTACTAGTTTCCTTTCCATAGAATTTGCCCAAGTTTATACACAGGATCTGCAGCACTGAACTTGGGCCTCCCAATTCAGTTGTACACTTTCTTTTGTTTTTTTAAAGGAAGAAAACTTAAGACTCATCTCACCTAGTTGACTGACAAAAATATGACCATCCCATCTGAGTCAGTTTTTTTAGCTCAGCTCCCACAGACAACACAGAAGTGGTGATCAGTTGTCTTTCAACACCATTTCTTCTGTTGAAGAAGAAATGTTACCTACAAAGATAACAAACTACCTACCTTCTTCTGTTACCTACAAAGGGTATTTAGATGAAATGCTCAAATTTTAGGTTATTACAGGTAGATGAGATGAATAATTAATTAGAATAGAGGTGAAGGAGGGTGATCTCAGACTGAGTCTGTCAATTGATTTCTGAAGCAAAGAAAACCATATGTGAAGGTTACTGAAGTCACCTAGCCTCTGGGCTGTTCATTGTTTCCAACCTTTTCCTTAATCAATGCTTCCCTCCAAACCAAAACCTTTAAAAACTCCAATTATGTATCTTTTGTATCTGATAGCTGCTTAAAGCAATGCAATTTAAATTGTTTCCTTCTACTTTGATATTTTTTTTAAATGTTGAACGAATAATTATATGCAGTTCGATCATACAGAGTCCACTGGTTTCTACTTCCTTCATTTAGAGATCTCACTTCATAGGGGTGCAGGGAGAAATGAATGTGGTAGACCTTTTCAAATTATTTCTAAATTAAATACAGTAAATTCCTCTGTAATATTACTCATGAGACCTGAAGACCAAAGCCTTACAAGAGATTTATCAAAACCAAATAATTTTTACATAGAATATATGGTAACATCAGGTAATGTCATGTTGTTGTTCCACTTATCATGTGAAAGTGATGAAGAGTGGCGCTGCTGTATTTTCTGGATCCTTCACTAGTTTAAGAGGAAAAGGTGGCATCAGGAATCAATTTGTTCTTTTTTTGAAGTTTGCCTTACACGTTCAGTGCTCTTTCTCCTGAGAGCCCCATATGGCCAGCTATTCCTTGCTTATGAGCGTACACATACTTTTGTTCTGAATGCCGAAATCCAAGTCCTCTGCAGTATAAATCTGGGAAAGCTCAGTGAAGTGTGAATCTGATCACTCTGATTAGTGCTGATTAGTTGCAAGCTGGACTGTGAATGAGCAGTCTGACATGTACAGCATTTTGTTATATGTGACTAAAGAAATTGCATTTGCATGGTGAAGTATTTATGGTCGTATTTGTGACTTGCTTCATTCACATCTGGTCCATGGTTGCCCTCTGGGAACGGCAGGAGAGAGAACAGGAGGGAAATGTGAAATGGTTCAGCAGAAACCAAAGAACAAAGACAAGATATTTCCTTCCCCTGCAACCCCCAATCTGAATAAGAGAGAGTTTGTGGCCATAGGGTACACAAGACCATAGTGGCGAAAATATATATACTTCAAGTGAGTTTTTGTTTCAGTTTATTCTTTTCTGTGCCTCTTCTGCCAGAAAGCCACCACTATGATAGTCAGGTTTTCAGGATCTCAAGGAGATGACGAGTGGTTGGGAAGATGAAATTTTTTTTGCGTGTGCTTTGCTACCGTGATTCTTCTGCTGCTTCTCTTTTCCCTTGAATCCTGTTAGACCAAAGAGACTATTTAGGAAGAAGTACATGAAAAATAAGTTGGATGGAAAGTTGTAGACATAATTATTACTTTTGTGTTGAAATAATGCCTAATGATGTTAGTGTACTATTAATTTCACAGAGAAATTTTCTGCTCAGGTATATATTTTCAATCAATCCTAAATTTTTTTTATGCCCACTTAACAGTCTAATCTTTGGCTGATATCAATTAGTAGGTATGAAAATACTGCAAGAACCACCTGTGGCCCAATATAGACATTTGCTATGTGTAGTCTGCCTGGAAGAATGTGTCATACATGTGTATGTAAATATAAATACTATCTTCCTTTTAGTTTGCTTTTGCATTTCAGTGTAGCCTCTACTCAGGGCAGAGATGCTCTGAGGTAAAAATCAGCTCTTCTGAAGACTGGCTCTGGGTATCTACAAAGTAGGCAGATCTCTGGGGTGTCAGACAACTAGAGGAGTCGTGGGGAGAGAGAGAGCAATGAAATGGGTCTTCCTCCTACTGCATCACTTGGGAGCCCAGGGGGTGCCAGGATGGAGGGAGCTGGGGAGGAGGGGAGAGATGCAGCAAGGGGCTGCTGTTTTGTGGCAGGATCCCTCACCCCCGCTCTCCTGGAGCTCTGACTCCAAGGGCTGGCAGGAGTTGGTGGCTGATTCTGCTTCCCTCCACACCTCGCCCTCAGCCAACTTCCACTCTTTAAAAACCCTTTTTTCCTGATGAAGGACCAGCCTAGCTCTGCTGTGACCTCAGCTGTGACCTCACCATGTCCTTTGTGGTGTGGCAACATGCTGAGAAGCCAGCACAAATATTTGTCATTTTTAAAGGAAGGAACCACAGATATGGTCTGCACAACTAAGTACTGTCTTATGGAGGTGGATTTAGTTTCTTTATTGTTTGTACAGAGACATCTTCATGTTGAAACTTGTAATTTAAACTGAGTCACAAAGCAGCAATATCTGCATTGAAAGGAAGACATGAGGGTAAAAGAACAGTAACTTAATTTCAGCAAATGCATATCTCAGTTTAAGGTGTTTGAAGGCTTACTGATAGGTTTAGCTATCCCCAAACTCAGCTTGTCTTTGTTGTCTTTTTTTATTTATGAATTTATTTTGCCAAAATTTAGTTTTGTTCCATATCCTGTTTTTATTGTAAACAACCCTCACATGCTTGGTCTCCCTTGTGATATGAAATTCAGTATTTCAGATTTCTAGTCAAGACTGTCATCAAATTAAACAAGATGTTGAGATATTCATGCTATGGAGTTCACTGATGAAGATCAGTGAAGGAAACACACAGGTCGCAGGAGCTATTGGAGAATACAGAAGTCGCCACTGCTATTGGGGTGGAAAAACTACATAGGAGAGCAAATCTGAGTGATACCTGTGTTGTGGCCATTTGTGGGCAAGGAGGGTGTGCGAGATCAGCAAGGCTGATCTCTTTCCTACGTGGTGACTACCAAATGCTCCTGGTGACTACCAGGACTTAGATCCTGCTAACCAATTTGTTTCTTCACTGAAAACATCTTAACTAGCTATAAACTTGCTTTTATACAGTTCCTAACTTCTTGGTACGGACAATAAGACCGACGACGAGGAGAGCTGATGAGGCTCAGTTGTTGACTATAAGGGACCTAATATCTTGGCATTTGACTTCAGTTAATTATGTTTTTTATTATCTGTTAACCTTGCTTTATATTAAGGGACAACCTGGTTGTATATCAGAACTGATAGCCATGTAGCTTATAAGTAGATAATGGACAAATCTAACTCGTATCAATATTATTGCTATTATTTCTTTGCTCTACAGAAAGACAACAAACACAAAGCATGCTTGTGTTTTCTTATAAAATACCTCCATTTTCTGTTCTGAAAGGCTGTAACCTAAGTGGTGGTCATGAAAAAGAAGGGGAAAAGTATGAGATGTAACCACAAAAAATGATGTGATGAAATCAACTCTGAAAGTCTTCTTGTGTTAGTTAATTCTGTGTTAGTTAATTCTGTGTTTGGGGCTGCCAGGTGTGCAGGATGAGTCATGTAACTTCAGAAATGTTTCACTTTCTAGGACAAATTGTCATCTCGTATCCAAGGCTGAGCTGATCAAGACCTAAGGCTAAGCATTAGCATTTACTCACTCTTTTGTTAGGAACATTTTTGTATGAAATGATTGGGCTGGGGGGCAGGCGGAAGGTTTCCTTGTCTTTTGCTGGGAAATACCAGTTTGTTGGAACTGAACTTTTCTGCAGAGAACTTCTAAGGTCACAGAAGGAAATTTTTTGCTCAAAAGGTATTTATTTGCCCCTCAGTCCCACTACAAAATAATTGGTGGTCAATTGGTTCAGATGAGACATAGCTGTGCCTGCCTCAGATGTCTATTCTGAACAGGGCAAAGCCTGGCCTTAAACTCTGAGTTATGCAAGTGTCTAAAGCCCATTTGGGCTAATTGGTATTGAATTATGTATGCAAAACAGATCTCCTACCAGATAAGTCTTCAGATATTCTAAACTGTTCTTGTTGGCTTTGGGAAACCTCATCACTTTCAGCAAAATGGACTTCTGAGTTTCCAGCAATCTGTTCTTTCTCTTCTGTGTCTGTACAAAGTGCAGATGTGTACTTCAGCAATTCGTTGCTGCTGGAAGAGATTTTCCTTAGGGGTTCAGCTCAGATTCAGTAGTAAAGGCGAGCTCCTAAGAGCTCCTTCCTTGAAAGTTACTTTTAGCTATTCATTGTAGGTGTCATCATTAGAGACTATTTATAATATTAATTTTGTTCTGCTTTCTTATACTGATATCTTAACTTTGCAAAATCCAGCTTCTAGATCACATGACATGAACTATCAGATTACATAACCCATTAAACAATGTCTTATCTTTCAGTGCCTCTTTTCCCATTGTTCTTAGTACATGTCTTAATTCATGTGCGCTCTATTCTTTATGTAGCTTGAGACATTTCCATTAGTTAAAGAAGTCAGCTGAAATGTGTTTGCATCTGCCCATTTTCTGACAATAAGGTCAATATTTGTTTCTTTTCCTGGTGTAAATTGGTTGGTCTTCAGAAAAGCGACAAAACCTTTTGATGATTTTTAAAAAAGAAAAAAAATATATGAACAATAATACGATTCTCATGCTGTTGCTACACAAAATACTTCTCATTTTCAGCTTTCTCCCATCTCACAGCATGAGCAAAACTGTCTCTTATCTCAGTGTATGTACTCATACATATTGTCTCTTACCAGTATCTGTGGATGAGATTCTTAGAGGGAAACCTTCAAATTGCTTTTTCAAATAATTGTACTTTGCTGTTTGAATAGCTCCTAAATGAGGGCTAGCACGCCTGTTAGGGTGTGCAGGCTATTTCTGCTCTTTGTACAGCATGAGGTACTTTGTATGAAAGGTTAACACAAAGATGTCTTTAAATTGTAGTCTATTCTCAGAATTTACTTTGCGAATTTTCTTCATATAGGCAGTTAATCTTTATTTCCTCTCTGATGGACCCGATTTAAAAAAAAAAAAAAAAAAAAAAAAAAAAAAAACAACAAAAAAATACTACTGGTTCAACCATCTTTCATTTCAAATCCTAATGAAAGTATAAACAGTGAAATGTTTAAATAGTTGAAAGCAAGATATTATTTTTGAAATTTTATTTATGTATCTCAAATAGAAACTGTATATGGAATCGTATTTCTGGAGGAGATACTCCTGCATGAATCATGATGCAAACTTGGAACTGGAGGCTCAGTGCAACCTCATGCAGCCCAGGAAACAATTTGTAAGGACATGTTGGTGAGCTCTTTCTGCAGACCTGGCTCTTGCCCCTGAGGTAGCTTAAGAAATATTCACCACGAGTTACCGTAGCCTGGCCCAGACATGGCTGCAATGCCATATTAGTGTCTGTGTCTGCTTGAGTGCTTTGAAAGAACATCTGAAACTCCATCCATACAGAAGAAAAAAAAAAGATTGTAATGTGGTTCTCCTCCAAAATATTTTTTTTATCTGAAAATTTAATTAAATCAGCATGTTCATAATTTAGAACTTGTTCTGTAACTGTTTTTTCATCCTGCTTTAATAACTATTTAAAATATAAACCATGGTGTGGTCAAAAAAACCCCCAGAATTTATTGAACAAATGATTCATTGTTACATTAAAATGCAAGACACTTGGGTGAAGCCAATAAATGTATAACAGATTAACTAAGTTAAGAAAAATCAATAATAAAAATACAAAGTATCTACATGAAAACCATACCAATGTTGTGCTTCTCCAAAAAGATGTTGTCTGGGGAAAGCAGTTTGCTTTATCATTGTTCCAGTGTATATGAAACTGTCCGCTAAGGATAAAGGAATTATTTTGTTGGGTCTTTGAAAGATGGTGTCTTAAAAGGCTGTATAGGTTAATTTCTCCAAAGCTTGTAAAGAAAAGCAAGTTATTGAAACCCTGGCCGCATTTGAAGTCGTGGAAAACAGCAGAACTCCCGCATGCAACCTGCACACCAAAGAGCAAAATAATTAAACTGAGCAATCTGTGTTACCACAGATACCAAACTGAGCAACCAGTTACAACTTGAATGCAGTTTTTGGTTAAGCAGCACACACATCACGACTTGCGGTTTCTTAGTCTGAAAGCTTCCAGGTACTTACCATGTTTTCTCTGCTGGGGCTCCTGAAACGGCTCGTGGCACAGTGGCCGATTGATGGGGTCTGATCAGCACTTGAATACGGTGGCACTAGGAGGGGGACTTGAAAGCAGAAAATATATTAACAGAAGTGAGAAAAGGAAGTTATAGAGCCCTGCAAGAGAGGAGAGATTGTCTAAAGATAATAAGTATGCTTCTGTTCTGTAATATATCTCTTGAGCAAGTAGGGCTCTGTCTCTGGAAATCACTTGCCTCAGCAAAAGATGGGCCTAAAACTTGTCTTCTTTGCCTGATACAGAAAGTGAAATATGGATTAGGGTTCTGAACCCACTTTTGTGCATTGGGATTGCATCCAGGGCTGGCAAATGCGTGCAACAACTGACCTTTCTGCTGCTTTTATGAAGATTGTTGCTGGTGGACTCCTGCCACAAGAAAATAGAGAAGTGGGTTGTAAAAGAACTTGCTTAGACTTGACAAGTTTGCTGAGCGTTTCTTCCCCAAATTAGAATGAAAGAAGTAGAAGGTAGACTTCAGCTTTCTCAGCTGACACATCTTTGGCTTCAGAGTTGAAAATGTTTCAACATCTCTGTGAATTTCAGCAGATATTTGGGTTCACTTTTAATGTGCCTGATGTCAGTATGGTGTAGCTGAAAGCCAAAACTCCCTGCCAAGAAAGAAATGTGTCCAATATCAATCATCATGTACTTAGCAGCCTGAGTCCTGTCTGGACCAATGACTTTACTAACTTTATTCACATATCTGGGTTACTTCTTTTTGATCCCATAAATAGGATGATTGCAAGACATGGCCTAAAATATCTAAAGTGATCAAGAATAGAACTACACAGAAACTATCCTCTTAGATGGGTGTATTTTTCCTTGGCTTTACAAGAATGTGCATATTTCTCCATAGTAAAATTCCAACCTGGAACAAATTATGAAGGGACAACTCTCAATGGGCGTAAATCAGCATAGCAATGTCAATTTACAAGGATTTGAACTCTTGGGGTTTTTTTGCTCCACCTGAAAATTTACCGCTTTCATGGAAAAATATTCTTCTTACTAGGAACTCTTTTCATACATGCTGTGATCAAGAGGTTGGGGTTTTGGCATTTTTTTCCCCTCTCCTTTCATTGTTACCACAAAAAAAAGCTGATCTTGTAAATAGGTTTACACAGCTCTAATGAAGGATGACCTGATCTCTGCAAGGATACACGTGAGGCTTTGTTGTTCCATAGTTTCCACTGAGCATGATGTCTCTGGAATGTTTTATGATGACCACATCATCAAAGTACTAGGGGGTAAAAAAAAATTGGAGAAGTCTCTGAGCCTGCGTGTTGACTTGCTTTACCATTTTATTGGGTTAGTCATCATTATAAATCAAATTCTAACTCTCATAGTTTGATGATGTTAAATTACCTAGGTGCCACCTTTGTACTGCCAGGGCTTCATGTCTTGGGTGCTTTGTAATAAAGTGAGGGGCATGTTTTACTTCTAAGGCAAAGTTGGCCCTGGAACAAGACAAGGATTTCCTGAGGTTTTGCAGCTATATCTCACAATTCAGCCTTGTGCTCGTAGACCGACTCCACGCTGCCTCCTCCAAACCCTGTGCCTCTCCTTCTCCATCTCTGCATGTTGTGGCATCCCGTCTGGGGAAGAAGGAAAAAGAGCTTATCTGCCAATGATTAGCACAAAACTGCTAGGCTACCTTTACAAAAGCAAGATTGTTTTCCTCTGAGTATTGTAAATGAAAACCTTCTCTATTTTAAGGGAGTGAAAATGCTGCAAAGGCTCCAGTACTGGTAGTAAACTACTGGACGCAGCCAGAGCTGTTCGTTCATGTGTCATGAAGTCTGTGTTGCCTAAAGGAAAGTCTCCTTCAGTTTAAATTATAGATAAGCCACACTTCTGGAGCAGGTACTTCTGAATACTTTCCAGCTAATCACAGATGCATTACAGCATAGGAACAGCGTCTTTTTCAGAAAAGGTGTATTTTTATAAGCAAAATATGCTCAACAATGTGTGTATGTTAGCATATACTCCTGCAGTTTATCCATCTGTAAGTTTGTCTGTCCAGAGAGAAGAAAGCTCACCAGTGTTCCTTAAGTCTTTTAACCTGAATCAGATGTGGGGAAATACATGAGCTATCTCTTGGTATTGAATCTTTGGTAACTCATTACCAAGCACTGAACTTAGTCCTTTACCATAATGTTGTTTGACATAAAAAAAGGTGCCGGCCAGGTGAGACTCGGAGCAAATCTGTCTGTGACAAACAAGTTTCAGAGAATGTCCCCATTAAGAGATTTCCATGGCTGATGAAGGTTCAACGTAAGTGTTAGAAGAAAGGTAACATCCTCCCTACCCCCAAGTGAGAAGTATCAGACAGGGAAGAACCTGCTGGCACTGTCATAGCAGCTATGACCTGCATGCAGTGAAACAGGGCAACATCTGTGATCTTGGAGATCAAGTTCAGCAAAGGGAAGGTTATACTGGAGGTGTCAAATGCTTGCTTTAAACCAGAAGCGGCCACTGAAGTTTTTGAGCTCAAAACCTCCTCTGCAGACGATGACAAGACTTGCTGCAGATGCAGAGTTCAGAAATGGGGAAGGTCCTTTTTTCATTCAAGGGGACTTGGCTTTTATGCTGTTTGTGGAAAAAGAAGAAAAGGACCGTGATTACTGTGGACTGCTAATGACTTTTTGAATTAAAATTTCCTGTAGTTGTTATTGTTCTCATAAACCTTACCTGTAAGAAACACTGCTCAGAGACAAATTGTTTCAAAATTTCTAACTCCCTCTTTTTATTAGGAGAAGCCTAGACTTTGGTCAGGTCCCATGTCAGTGTGACTCAGTGTAGCTCTATTCAAGCTAAAGGCACTGTATGAATTTACACGTTGAGAAGCCAACTTACAGTTTAGAAGTTGTGGGACAACTTCTCTGTCAGCTCTTCTAGAAACACTTCTTCTTCCTCCATCCATCCAAGACAGTGTGCAAGTATGTGTGGGGAAAGAGAGGAAAGAATAGATGTTTCTGTTGACGTGAGTAGTGCATCTTAGAATCATAGAATCATTAAGGTTGGAAAAGACCTCTAAGATCATCTAGTCCAACCGTCAACCCAACACCACCACGCCTACTAAACCATGTCCCAAAGTGCCATGTCTACATGTTTTTTGAACACCTCCAGGGATGGTGACTCCACCACCTCTCTGGGCAGCCTGTTCCAATGCTTGACCACTCTTTCAGTAAAGAAATTTTTCCTAATATCCAACCTAAACCTCCCTTGATGCAACTTGAGACCATTTCCTCTTGTCCTATCGCTTGTTACTTGGGAGAAGAGACCAACACCCACCTCACTACAACCTCCTTTCAGGTAGTTGTAGAGAGCGATAAGGTCTCCCCTCAGCCTCCTCTTCTCCAGGCTGAACAAGCCCAGTTCCCTCAGCTGCTCCTCATAAGACTTGCTCTCCAGACCCTTCACCAGCTTCATTGCCCTTCTCTGGACATGCTCCAGCGCCTCAATGTCCTTCTTGTACTGAGGGGCCCAAAACTGAACACAGTACTCGAGGTGCGGCCTCACCAGTGCCGAGTACAGGGGCACGATCACTTCCCTACTCCTGCTGGCCACACTATTCCTGATAGAAGCCAGGACGCTGTTGGCCTTCTTGGCCACCTGGGCACACTGCTGGCTCATGTTCAGCCAGCTGTCAACCAGCACCCCCAGGTCCTTTTCTGCTGGGCAGCTTTCCAGCCACTCTTCCCCAAGCCTGTAGTGTTGCATGGGTTGCAGGACCTGGCACTTGGCCTCATTAAACCTCATTCACTTGGCCTTGGCGCATCATTCCAGCCTGTCCAGATCCCTGTGCAGAGCCTTCCTACCCTCAAGCAGATCAACACTCCCACCCAATTTGGTATCATCTGCAAACTTACTGAGGGTGCACTCAATCCCCTCATCCAGATCATTGATAAAGATATTAAACAATGCTGGCCCCAAAACTGAGCCCTGGCGAACACCGCTTGTGACCGGTCACCAACTGGATTTAACTCGTTCACCACAACTCTTTGGGCCCGGCCATCCAGCCAGTTTTTTACCCAGCAAGGATTACACCTGTCTAAGCCATGACCCGCCAGCTTCTCTAGGAGAATGCTGTGGGAGACAGTGTCGAAGGCTTTACTAAAGTCCAGGTAGATAACATCCACAGCCTTTCCCTCATCCACTAGGCGGGTCACCTGGTCATAGAAGGAGATCAGGTTGGTCAAGCAGGACCTGTCTTTCATGAACCCATGCTGACTGGGCCTGATCCCCTGGCTGACCTGCACATGCCTGTTGAGCGCACTCAGGATGAACCGCTACATAATCTGCCCCGGTACCGAGGTCAGGCTGACAGGCCTGTAGTTCCCCGGATCCTCCTTCCAGCCCTTCTTGTAGATGGGCGCCACATTGGCAAGCCTCCAGTCGTCTGGGACCTCCCCTGTTAACCAAGACTGCTGACAAATGATGGAGAGTGTCTTGGCAAGCTCCTCTGCCGCCTCCCTCAGTACTCTCAGGCGGATCCCATCTGGTCCCATAGACCTGTGAATGTCCAGGTGGTGTAGCAGGTCGTTAACGGCTTCCTCCTGGATTATGGGGCATTTGTTCCGCTCCCCCATCCCTGTCTTCCAGCTCAGGGGGCTGAATACCCTGGGGACAACTGGTATGACTATTGCAAAGAAGGCATTAAGTACCTCAGCTCTTTCCTCATCCTTGGTGGCAATGTTCCCCCCTGCATCCAATAAAGGATGGACATTCTCCTTGGCTCTCTTTTTGTTGTTAATGTATTTGTAAAAACCTTTTTTATTATCTCTTACACCAGTGGCCAGACTGAGTTCTAGCTGGGCTTTTGCCTTTCTAATTTCCTCTCTGCATGACCTAATGAGATCCCTGTACTCTTCTTGAGTTGCCTGCCCCTTCTTCCAAAAGTGGTAAACTTACCCTTTTTTCCTGAGTCTCAGCAAGAGCTCCCTGTTCAACCA
>VYZW01058406.1:147541-176243 GCA_013401315.1 Balaeniceps rex | reverse complement strand
TTTGGCACAGCTTCACGCTTTTATAACACAGAAATCCTTTGGCAAACACTTACTTGTTTACACCTCAAACAGTTAGCTAACAGGAAGGATGGAGGAATGTGATGGCTGCTGTACTGACTTACCTCTGTTCCCTGGCTTTTGATGGTCTCATTAACATTTGCCCTTTCACAGCATAGCTGATATTTACAAAGCATTTGCTTTAAGATTCCTTCACTGGAGGTGGCATATTTATTTTAATATCAATATGAAATTGATATGAAATATCAAATGATGCCCGCTGTAACTACAGTAACCTACCATAATTTTTATTGCTCTCACTATTGTTCTGAATGGGCAGCTGGATACAGACATGAGCAGAAAGTCTGCCCTGTGGGAAACTGGAAACAGAAATCATCACCATAGTCAGCCTTCTAAGTTCATTCCTACATCTCTCCTCTGATTGTGATTGCCTAGCCATATTTGTGCTTCTGACTCTTGCTACATCTTCTATTCAAGCTAGGAGTCCAAAGAAACCAAATGAATGAAAGGCAGAAGTTATTCCCAGAGGAGCACTGTCTCTGTAGTCAGGTGAGAACTCTAAGATTTGGATACACATACGTATGTTATCCTTGCTGTCTGTGGGGATGCTCTGACTCTACATTCAGGATAGCGACTGAGGCTTGATTTTTATGTTTCTCAAGAGGCCATAAGCTCTGCTGCTGCACAGAGGTACTCTGACTATGTATGAGGTAGATATGTCCACACAAGGAGTTGGTACAGACCAACTGTTCAGCAGTAATTGCTTGACCTGTAGTGCCGTCCCCACCTAAGCATGCACAAAAGAGGGTTAAGCTGATTCTTGATGCTCATAGTGTCCAGTTGCCTTTGTCGGAGCCTGTGACACAATTCCTGGTTGTTGCAAGGTGTCTGCTTATGAAAGCAATCTTGGGACTTGTTACCAAAGCTTCACTTGGTAATTTGAGATAGCAGGATGCCTGATATCTCATCAGCATCTCTACTGTGCTTTATACTGCTTAAAAATACTGAAGCTGAAGGATAGCCACCAGTATGGAGCAAAGGCCGTAAGAAATGCTCAGTTACTTGCTGTGGCCAAGCAATGGTAGATCCATCTTTCCAGTCTCTTTGTGTGAAAGAGAAATGCAAGGGAAAAGAAGGTAAATACCATTTACAGGCCACTAACTGGTTTTACCTATGGGGCTGGTTTGTCCCTGCTTTATACTTGATGGTGATGCTCACATGTGCATAGACTCAATCCCAGAGCATAGGAGAAAACACAGCCAGCCTGATGTGTTAATGCATTGCCTGGGAGTGCAGACATAGGATTTGAGAAGGCGGGAGTTTGAGGTCCTTGGAGTTCAAAAATGAATTTGGGAGTGACTTTGCAAGAGTATGTGGAACCAGGTTTATACACGGGGCAGATTTAGGTTACCAGCAGTTTGTATGCTGAAGTAATTACATAAATTTAAAAGGGGAAACTGAAAAAAAAATACCAAAAGCTAGAGTCTTTCTCAGTGCTTTAAGACCATCTGTGACACAAAGGAAGTATGTGCCAAACCATTAGCCAATGGAAATCTCTAGGAAGGAGTGCAAGAGAGGATTATTTCATATTGTCCCAGAAAACATACACATAAGGAATTTGGTATTACCTCAAGATGGAGGAGGTATTTTTGTTATTATGTAATTTTTCCTGTATATTACTTCAAAACTAGGCAGTATATCTCCCTGATGGGGAGGCATTCATGCTTNGAGATGGACCTCAACAGACCTTTCGCTGAGATTCCTGACTGAGGGGTGCAGTTGCCAAATCAGAGACTTAAACATTTCATTTCAGTTTGCAGTGAACTGGCTCTGTGCTCAGCTGCAGGCCACTATTCTCTGCCACACCTGCAGACCCCTGACTTGTGAGTTCTACATCAATCCCACTCTTTCCTCTCCGCTTGGAGAAAGTTCTCTCCACCCCGATTCAGAACATTGCCCGTGCTAGGTTTCCTTCTGCAAACAGATGCCACACAGCAGTTGGTAATCGCTGGGAGCTTGTTGTGTCTTCTGGCTTGAGGCCTATACATCTTGTCACTTTTTGGCCTCCATCCCATGCATGCTGCATGCTTGCAGTATTTTGGCAAAGCTGCCTGTAGAGCTGCACAGGGTAGGAGGCTGAAGGGATTCCATTAGGTGAACGCACCTGGCCTCCTGCAGAAAAGGGGCCTTAAGGTATTGCTGGTTCACTCCAACAACCCCCTGTTGTGTACCATGGAGAGTCCCAGGTTTGAAGATAATCTTACTGCTGGGTTGATTTCTTGAATTTGAATGTTTTTAGGATAGGATAGCTTTGGGTTCTAATTACATCCTTCTGGAGTGTACAATTTTTATGTTTAGCCTTCAGGGAGAATTTGGAATTTGTTCACTGAATCTGCCCTAGCAGAACTGTCTCTACTGTTACTTTTTCACTGTTCATCCAGACCTTACTTCAGCACCGGAGTGTCAGTTATTTTTGGTAAAGCACTTAACCAACAGCTTTGATATTTAGAATTGCCAGTTGCACAGAGAAAGCAGGCAAATTTTGTTTTCCTTAAATATCAATAATGTGAGTGTTGTTCCAGGTCATAATAAATGGCCACTTTGCTATCAAAGTATTTTATATTGGATTTATTTTTCCTACATATCATGCAGCAATGTATTTACAGTAAAAGGCCTTTTTCACTGGTGGCAGAATGATTCAATAAGTTATATGTCTTAGGCAATAGAGCTAGTGGGGAAAAAATGCAGTCAGTATTGAAGTCTTTTATGGAGCTTCTACTTGTCATTAAGTCTAGCCTTCTTAGTCATATATGGACAGTTCAAACGGAGATAGTGACTGCCTAAATAAATAAATAAGTATGGAAACACAGGTAGCATGGATAAACACTGGGAAATGAAGACACAGTGAGCATATGCATAGGGCTTCTCCCTTCCTATGCCTTTCTGTATTAGAATATAGAATTCACTGAGTAGGCTAGTTTGACTTAGCGTTTGGGAAGCGAGTCTGGGAAGAAGATAAATTTAACCAAACATTTTCCAGTTAATGCAGCTGGAGGCTAGGGTATCAGTATGTGGTCCACAGGGTAGGTACCACTATAGTCGTGTTCACTGATGCCTTCAATTTAGTGTAGGGATTTGAATTACATAGCCAAAGTATGCAGATTCTGGAATGCCCCATTTCTGTAGACTTGTTTAAAGATGAGGGTTGCTGGAACTCATTCCCCTATGCATCTCCTTTTCATCTTGCTGGTACAAAAAACAGTGAGTAGCAAGCTCAGATACATCCACTGAGACATCATAATTTAAACAGCTCTGATAAACCACAGGTACAGTCTCCTAGAGTGGTTTCATGTGGCCTTAGACCACAATCAGCCATATTGTACAGATTTCTTTTTCTTCAGACTTTTCTATCAGCAGCATTCCTAAATTTTCAAGGAATTTATTTTGGTAGAGAAGTAACTGGGGAAGATTGTTAGCATCTCAATGAATCTCAGTCTATATTCAGAATCCTGTCTATTAACTTCAATAAGTAAAATAAGTGTCTACTGCTCTTCATTTAGATTAGCTCTGTGGATCTGGTGCAGTTAGAGACAGTGAGTTTATTGTGATTTGGACATCTGCAACACCATTAGTAATTAACTTGCTGTTACAGCATTAATTTAAAACTTCACTGAAGATGGATAAAATTCAGTACAGCAGTTACAAACAAGAAAATGGTCCTAAGTCTGACACAAGTAATTCCTGTACAACTTGAAGTTCATGGGCTTTGACCAGTCTATAACAGAGGCATGACTTCAACTTTGAGAAAGTTTACTGAAACAAAATTATCAGATTCATAGCCAGTGACAAGTGAACTAACTATGGAGCTAGAAATGTGATATCTGCATAGCTGTGCTCGAATTTCGTAGGCTTTCTGAAAGCATTTGCTAGCTCCCTACCTCATGCAGTGTTAACAACGTTTTTAAGTGTCTGTTTACTTTTAAGCATTTAAGCAGTTCTGCTGTTTGCAGTGGCTTCTGTCAAATATGGAGGATGTGGTTTAAAGGAAGATAATGCTCGGCTCTTTGAATCCAAAGGGTCTTGTCCTCGTTAAGACACAGGAATTTGCATAAAACATCAGAACTTGGTTGAACTTTAAAGCTTCATACACTTTAGGTTTGCATCAAATTTATGACTTTGATATCTGAGTAGGGCGGAGTACAGAGGAGGTGTTTTAGTGATCTAATGCCTAAAAATACAAGTAGAGTAAGAGAAATCCAAATTTGGCAGTGGCAGCTGCACAGATTGTAAGGATGACTGCATTCATCGTGACTTTATGATTTCAGTGTGGCAGTTAATCAAGGAAGGCTTGGTTTGGAGTATGGAAGAGAGCTGGTAACTCAATTTTGCAAGTATGTGTTATTGCTTATGTTATCTGTGCTGACTCTCTGCTAAACCTTGATATTTGTCTTCCAGTGTCAGTAATTTAGGATGATGAGGCATTTTTTCTGAGAAGTTGTCAGCTGTAATATGCCTATGTGGTTTTAAAATCAATATTGTAGGTGGTAGGTGACAAATCAAGGTGTTCTTTAATTACTCTCTTATATTTTTATTACTTTCTGAACTGAATCTGTGCTTCGGCAAGTATTTGAGCACAAGCCCATTTTTAGCACTTACAGCAGTCTTATTAAAGAGACTGTTCTGTTGCTTTAAGTTCAGTCCAGGCTTAAGGACTTAGAATCATAGAATGCTCTGAGTTGGAAGGGACCTTTAGAGGTCATCTAGTCCAACCCCCCTGCAGTGAGCAGGGACATCTTCAACTAGATCAGGTCACTCAGAGACCCGTCCAACCTGACCTTGAATGTTTCCAGGGATGGGGCATCTACCACCTCTCTGGGAAACCTGTTCCAGTGCTTAACCACCCTCACCGTAAAAAATTTCTTCCTTATATCTAGCCTAAATCTACCCTCTTTTAGTTTAAAAACATTACCTCTTGTCCTATCGCAACAGGCCCTACTAAAAAGTCTGTACTCATCTTTCTTATAAGCCCCCTTTAAATATTGAAAGGCTGCAATAAGGTCTCCCTGGAGCCTTCTCTTCTCCAGTCTAAAAACCCCCAACTCTCTCAGCCTTTCTTCATAGGAGAGTTGTTCCATCCCTCTGATCGTTTTTGTGGTCCTCTGCTGGACCCGCTCAAACAGTTCCATGTTTTTCGTGTGCTGAGGGCTCCAGAGCTGCACGCAGTACTGCAGGTGGGGTCTCGCCATAGCGGAGTAGAGGGGCAGAATCACCTCCCTCGACCTGCTGGCCACACTTCTTTTGATGCAGCCCAGGATACGGTTGGCTTTCTGGGCTGCAAGTGCACATTGCTGGCTCATGTCCAGTTTTTCATCCACCAGTACCCCCAAGTCCTTCTCCACAGGGCTGCTCTCAATCCCTTCATCCCCCAGCCTGTATTGATATTGGGGGTTGCCCCGACTCAGGTGCAGGACCTTGCACTTGGCCTTGTTGAACCTCATGAGGTTCACATGGGCCCACTTCTTCAGCTTGTCCAGGTCCCTCTGAATGGCATCCCTTCCCTCAGGCGTGTCAACTGCACCACTCAGCTTGGTGTCCTCTGCAAACTTGCTGAGGGTGCACTCAATGCTACTGTCTATGTCATTGATGAAGATATTAAGCAATACTGGTCCCAATGTGGACCCTTAAGGGACACCACTTGTCACTGATCTCCATCTGGACATTGAGCCGTTGACCACTACCCCCTGGATGCAACCATCCAACAAATTCCTTCTCCACTCAACAGTCCATCAAATCCATCTCTCTCCAAGTTAGAGATGTTCTGGGGGGACCGTATCAAAGGCCTTACAGAAGTCTAGATAGATGACATCTGTAGCTCTTCCCTTGCCTTAAGCTCTACTATTACGGAAAGAAATGCCAGCCTAGTTCCAGTATGTTTAGATGATGTTGTTCCACAGCCTCTCTGACATCTTTGTCCCTGCTAGTGTAGTACACATAGCATTCAAACCACGACTTTGTTACTTGCTTCCTCATACACAGAAATTCTGTGCCATGGCCAGTAACGTAATGAATCAGGCCCTCCTTTGGAGCATAGGAATAGAAAGTGAGAGAATAATATAAGAAGTGTGAGAGGAATGTAACTGAAAAATCTCACTGCAGAATTATCCCTGCCTTTGAAAGCCCTTTGGGCCTGGAAGATCTGTGGTCCTCACAGCTGCAGGAGATTCATCCTATCCAGATTCATCCCAGAAGTCCGTGACTGCAATAAAATGGCGGTGAAGCTGGTGTTGTGTGAGAGCTGGCTGCACTATGAAGCTTTGGAGAACAACACAAGTACAGCATAAATACTTGGTCTGTTTGCTGAATGATTTGAAGGGCTTTGCTGTCTCAGCAGGAATTTCCACCTGATTCTCTGGGACAACTTAGGATGACCTAAACCCTCCAGCAAAAGCCTGCGTCTCCAAGCAAGGCCTGATATAATTCACTGTCATTGTCGTTACCATTAAGTAACTCTTACTTAAGAGAGCTTACAGCTCTGTGTATGTGTGATTAGAAATCCCATTGACATGGTTGGTGTTTTAAATGGAGTGAACGTAATATATTTGTTTCAAGAGGTATCAGTGGCCAAATACCAAGCCTGGGTAACTTCGGCAGGTGGCTCATTCCCTGGTTATTTGACTGGACAGAACTGGTTGAATCAGGTTGGTCAGCTGTCAGGCAAGAGGTACATCTGGCTAATGGTCTCCCTTTCTCAGTTGTTCATGAAGCAGAGGTAATGCTGATGAGTGGATAGATTGACATGTAAGGTTTGTGCTGATAGCAAGCCAAATTGAGACTAGGGCGAGAAAGAAAACAACATTCTAAATTTCCCTACATCGCTAAGCCATGCCTAGGTTTTTGCAAAGAAACATGCCTTTTTCTATTCTGTAGAATATTTGTATTGATATACACTACTTGTAGGCTGAAAGAGCCCTAGGCTGACAAAATATGAAGCCTTTCAAAAGGTGATATGGACCTGTTTTGGTGGACAACTCTCTTAAGAGTACCATTTGTTTATTACAGAAGATTTTGAGTGAGGTTTCTCTCTTGTCTGGAAGAGTACTGTGTTCATGCAGTATTAAATAAAAGAATGTGCTGTATAAGTTTTAAATACCTCCTGGTTTTTTGATGATAACCTTATGGAAACATCTTTATCATCCTTTCAATTATGACATTTAAATATAAACTCACAGCTAAATTCTTCTAAAAGTTCTGCATTTAGACTTCATAATTACTTAGTCAAATGGGTATGAATTGCCCTAATTAGTTACGTGTTCATGCATAGCTTGGGATATTGGAAGCTTTTCTTTTGCCTCCTTGAGAAGATGAGTGAGGTACTCAGAAAAGCAGGATGACCTGTGGTAAGGATCTGTATCCTTACTCCATGTCAATGCATATGCACAGAGCTCTCCAGACTCATCTTGGTGTGGAGCAGTCCCTGTTCTTCAAGAACAGAGAAAGATTAGAGTCACCATACCACATCAGATCTTTAGAATATATGGCATATTTATCTTTGATCTTTGAACCCAGAAACTTCTAACACCTCACAGGGAGATGAAACATCTCTATGATGCACCCAGTCAGTTATGAAGAATCTTGGCAGTGGTATGTGTGGGATGATGCCACCTTGACTGGTCAGCTTGTGCCTCTAGGGGAAAGGTTTTCTTGCACTTTCTTCAACACCCATCATGATGTGTGTTTATACTGGTCATAAAACTGGCTAGTACCTATTAAAACTGCAAACGCAGTTCCTTGCATCTGAACTTTCTGAGACAGCAAAACTTGAAAGCCAAATGCAGGATGTATGGTGTAATAATTCCTTGTAGCTGTCTGCACTTTGGTGTTTTGATTATCCTTTATTGGGAAGGTCCCTTTGATCGTCAGTAGCATCTGATGCTATTGATCTTGTATATCTTGTATATCAAGATACTACTACTTGTGCGTAGCTGAAAACGAAGATGTATTTTAAATTACAGAGTAGTAGACTTCGGCATAGCCCGTGCTTTCAGTGGCCACAGCCTGTAACTATAATGTAACAGCCCACAACATACCTGGTTCAGGCTGAAACCTGATCTTTGTCAAGTGCAGTTTGAGGTTAAGCTTCACCAGATAAAAAACTTTGAGGAGACAAATATCAAATTATTTGCCTTCAACCAAAACATTCCTATCCTTTGGGGTTGTCCTTGGATTTATTGGTGTTGTATTCCAAAGTGAAGTTTTTTATTACAAAGATTTATAGATTTCTCTTTGGCAGACCATATTGGTTAGATTTCGCCTGGGACAAAATACTCCTTTGACACATGCCACACCACATTAGGCATCTCAGTATGCAGCAATTCATATGTTCAATTCGTTTGCTGGATAGATGAGAATGTCAGAGGGGAAATTACAAAATCACAGAGTGGTTGAGGTTGAAGGGACCTCTGAGGGTCATCTTGTCCAACCGCCCTGCTCAAGCAGGATCACCTAGAGCCAGTTGCACAGGACCACGTCCAGACAGCTTTTGAATATGTCCACGGATGGAGACTCCAAAACCTCCCTGGGCAGCCTGTCCCAGTGCTCAGTCACCCTCACAGTGAAAAAGTGTTTCCTGATGTTGAAAGGGAACCTCCCATGTTTCAGTTTGTGCCCATTGCCTCCTGTCCTGTCACTGGGCACCACTGAAAAGAGCCTGGCTCCATCTTTACACCCTCCCTTCAGGTATTTGTACACTTTGATAAGATCCCTCCTGAGCCTTCTTTTCTCCAGGCTGAACAGTCCCAGCTCTCTCATCCTTTCCTGAGAGGAGAGATGCTCCAGTCCCTTCTTCATCTTCATGGCCCTTTGTGGGACTCTGTCTAGTATGTCCATGTCTCTCTTGTACAGCACTGGGATGTCTCTCTTGTACAGCACTGGGGAGACCAGAACTGGTCCCAGCACTCCAGGTGTGGCCTCATCAGTGCTGAGTAGAGGGGGAGGGTCACCTCCCTTGACCTGCTGGCAACACTCCTCCTAATGCAGCACAGGATACCGTTGGCCGCCTTTGTGGCAAGGGCACATTGCTGGCTCATGGTCAACTTGTTATCCACCAGGACTCCCAGGTCCTTCTCTGCCAAGTTGCTTTCCAGCTGGGTAACCCCCAGCATGTACTGGTTGTTACTCCCCAGATGCAGGAGTTTGCACGTCCCCTTGTTGAACTGCACGAGGTTCCTGTCAGCCCATTTCTCCAGCCTGTCAAGGTCCCTCTGGATGGCAGCACGACCCTCTGGCATGTCAGTCACTTCTCCCAGTTTTGTGTCATTCACAAACTTGCTAATGGTACACTCTGCCCCATCATCCAGATGATTAAGGCTAGTTACTTGCCTCCAACTAGGCTTCGTACCAGTGATCAAACAGATTAGCAATGAAGTCAGGTTAACATTTGCTTGATGATTGTTGTTAAATCTGAAGGAAAAAAAAAAACCTAAAAGCGGCATAAACCAAATGTGAAGGGCTGTGAGCTGAAACACAAAGCACGATACTGTTTCCAAAAGTCTTCTTGAGAGAAGCAAAACAGCCGCTGTACAAGATGGTATTTTAATGAATAGGCAGTGGCTTTCTTTTCTGTTTGTTAGTATTTTTAAGAACAGTATGAGCTGAAAACAACTGCCTTGTAGTTAAGGGTAGTCCTTGCCTGGGGAACGGGGGGATTCTTCCACTCATGACCTTTGTAAACCTCACTTGAATCTTTCGTTGTCATTCAGTGGATTGCCTGCTCTGGAGGCAAAATGCAAATGAAGGTGTGCTGCACAGGTAACTACAAACCTCCTACAATACTTGGTACAGAGTGTAACAAGATACAGCCTGTAGAAATGTGTTACAACATGCAACAAGTTTCCATAGGAGCATTTTTGTTTCCTTTTAAACTGATGCTTGAACTTCTTACAGTTTTCTTTTGTGCCTTTGTAATAGCCCTCCCGGGGGTTTCACTGGCTATCCTCCATGTCCCCCAGAGGGTAAGGTTGCACATTAGGCTGATCACAAAAAGGGGTGCATTGGAGAAAATTAGAATATCCTTTATAAAGTGTTTGTCTTTTTTTTTCTTCTCTGTTCTGTCATTTAACAACTAAATACAGTTGTCTTCCCCATATCATTTTAATAATGAATTACCTATAGCATTGCTGGTTTGCAAGGTATTGTCCTCACTTTGTAAGGTAACTTCATTGCATGAAACTTATGCATGTGCATGAACAAAGAAATCTGCCAACAAATTTTCTCTTGAGAGCTCCACCACCCAAAAAGCATTTAAGATGCCTCTGTCCATAGTTCTTTAATCTGCTTTGTGAGGAATTCAAATTACAGAAGTCTTTGTCTACCCACGGGCACGTCTTCATCTCAGTGGCATCCCAGTGAAGTGCTGCTGTTAGATACCTTCTAACAGGTACCTTTTTCACAAGGTACCTTTTTGCAGGTACCTTTTTCACAAGGTCCGTAAAAGCTGTGGAATGAGATAGCGAACATTGTTCCTTCCTATTGTTAGTAAGGATTAAAGACACATTACTTAAATGAAAAGGTTTATTTAACTTTTAATACATATGAGTTCAAGGAATACTTTTTTCTACATGTATTTTTATACTGATGCAACTGAAAGCAGTTTTGCACAGAAAGAAAGTAAACGTAAGTTTAATTCAGATATAAGTTGCTATTACTTCTAGACTCTATTGCTAAAGAGATAACTACAATGCTATGATATTGTTTTCCAAAGCTATCAAAATACTAACTTATAGATCATCTGGAACAGAGGATGGAGAACACTGTTTCTTCCACTTCTTAATGATTTTGAAGTGCACTAAAAATGCAGTGGTAATCCTAAATTTGAATCTGATCTTACAAACAGAATTTTCCTGCAGAGCTTGTATGTGAATGGCATGCCTTTTGTTGAAAGTGCATACATCCAAGTGATCTTTTACTGCCAGAAAACAAGAAGAGTTGAAGACTGTACCAAAACTTTTTTTTTTTCCTTTTAGAGCACCAGAATAAGAAGTAGGTTTTTTATGGAATTCTTCAGTGTAAAGGACCTTCTGAAAATCATTGTAAAGTTCATTAATAATTTGCACAGAGGGAATCTGATATGTGCTGTTCGGCAGATGTTGCCTGTTTCCTAGCACTTCTTGTTGGGTTAAGGCAGATTCTACAAATGCAGTACCTGGTAGCAAAATTATTTAGCTTTGTTAATTGCATTCTTAAAATCAGGATGCACACGGTATGTAGGGGTGGAAAGGCTGGCTTCCTGCTGTTTTCCAGGCTTCGATTGTTGCTGGTATATGTGGTACATCACAGAAGTTGCCTGTTGTGCTTACACCCATATGTGCTTCTGTAAAGTACTAATAGGACACTGTAGGAACTGTTATAGTTTAGAGGTTTGTGCATATGTATAGTCACCATTTCCTGTTACTCTGGTGGAGAGCTTTTCTGGTGTGCATGGCATCAGCTCTAGCAGGTAGTGGTGAAGTAGCACCAAAAGACCACGGTGAGAGATGTCCCTGTACAGGCATGACAGACAACGGTCACCTCCAGCTGCAGAAAAGCTAAATGAGTGACTGCAAGTTTTCAGTGGGGCAGAAAGGCTTAACAGCCATTCCAGCAGAATTCAGTGAGTTGGTGCCTCCAGATCCCAGGGCCTGCTGCCTCCCATTGTGATTCCCTCCTGTAATGCTGCTGATGTGTAGCTCCCTGCCTCCCCTCCTCCCCGCAGACATGGTCTTCCCCTTTTAAATCACAGCACCACTGCCGTTTTGTAGCATCTGAGAGCCATGGCCTCGTGTCTGTGTGCTGTGTGCCCAGTTCCCGTGGTGTCAACGGTCAGTGACTGCTGCAGGTGATGGGCTAACAGAGTATTGCTGGAAGCCAGTGGTGGTCCAAAGGTGAGATCTGGACTCCGAGCTCAGTAAGAAGCAGCTACCTGTCCCATGAAACTTTTCAACACACACAAAGCATTAGAAAACAACTGTGAGCAAAACAAACCATTACGAAACAAGGTAAAACCAAGAATTTTACAAAAAATCTTAGGGTAAGCCAGGTACGAAAAGAGTTCAGGAGTGATCCAGAAAGTCGTTAACTTACTTTCCAGCAGATTTGTAGAAACTATATCAGGCAGCAGAATTAATAAACAAATGGATAATTAGAGTCATTAGGAGGCACCAGCATTACTTCTTTAGAGAAAAAATTGTCACAGAGGAGCCAGTGAGCATGTGGATAGGTATAGTCAATGTAGTGCATTTGAATTTTCAAAAGGTTTTGATAGGACTATCAAAGGTTTTTAAAGAAGCAAAGATGTCTTGTGATTAGAAGGAAAGACTTTTTATGGATTAATAATTAGAAAGCAATAAAAATATATGGTTGGTTTATGAGTGGAGAGAGTGAAGTCCCTCAAGGATCTTTGTTGGAATCTGTGCTATCCAACCGCTTCAATAACAACCCAGAAAGAGTCTGAATGTGCTGATAATAGAAAATTATTCAAGGTAGGAAAAACTAAAAGCTGGCTCCTAATTTACTCTGTACTGGGTGAAAAATGATTAGTTGAATTTCCATCACTATGTGCTAACTAATGTCCACAAAACCCACAAATTATATAAATGTGTATACTGATGAGCTCCAAATTAGCTATCATTTTCAGAAAAGAGATCTTGATACTGCAGAAATGTCACAAAGCTGTCAGCTCAGTAAGCAACCATGAAAGCAAATAAAAAGTTGGGTTTTGATCAGAAGCCACCACTAAATCTGCTTACATACATAATGCTGCCTGCAGTTCTGGATACATTTTGAAAATGACTTAGTAGAAGGTGAAAAGGTGGAGAGAAAAGCAGCAAAAAGGATCAAACACATCAGAATGACTTCTGTAAAATGAGAGACTATATAAACTGGGATTTTTCTGTCTGATTAGAGACTACTCCTGGAGCAGTATAAAGTCATGAATGGTATGGGGAAGGTGGGTAAGGAACAATTATTTGCAAACTCTCAATTAAAAAAAACAAGGGAAAGACTATCTGTCACCATATCTAAAATAGAAGGACTTTTTTTCCGACTTTAATCAATGTCTAACAATGTTGTGAAACTCCCAGCCATACGATCTTGCAAAGGCTAAATGTAGACGTGAACACAAGAGAAAACTGAACGTAATCACAAAGGTTAGGTTCAATGTTTGCTGTTAAACACAGTGAACCAGGTGCAACCTCCAAGTCAAAAAAAGCCCTAAACCACAGACTGCCAAAAGCTGGGGCAGTGCATGAGGGGGAGACCTCCAAACCTGCTCTCCTTCTCCCCTGAGCATCCTTTACCTGCTCCTGATCCTGGACACATGGCTGATGCAGCACGGTGTCTTATGTTCTGTATGCTTCTGCTGAAGGGTCAGAGCAGGAGTCCTGGCCTTCCTGTAGATGGGCTCAGTGATGCTTGGAAACTTTGTCTTGGATTTAGGGAGCCCACCTTTCAACTCTGTGTCCTGGCTGCCTCAGCAAAGAATGCCAATCCAGAACGTTCACAGCCTGAGAAATTTCCTTCCAGGGCACTTGTTGACATCAACTGCCATTAAAAAGCATGGGAGGGGGGTTGAGAAGAGGTGTATAATTGCTTTTACGATCTGTTTCTCCAGTTGTGTCAAGAAGCAAATTCAATGGGAAGTTTTTTAGTCTGTCTTCTGTGACACAGAAAATAACTTTCTTTTACTTACCTTCCTGTTTTTAATTTCATTCTTGCCCCTGTTCTTTCAATAGAGACACCTTTATTTTTCTTTAAATAGTCTTTATCAAGCAGAATGTTTGATTTATATGTATTTCATATTATTATTTTGCACCTTGTCATATTCTTTGCTCTTTGTACACTGGTACAGAATGTCTTTCTGTTACAGGTTATCTGAAAAGGGTGCTCTGCCCTCTCTTCCTTTCATGTTTAGTTTTTCTCTCTCTTTGCTTCTATAGATGACAAAGTCCACAGTGGAAGGATCCAGCCAAACGTGCCTAGTGCCACAACCGGGCCTGTCAGACAGAATACCTCAGGTCAGCCTCCGATTAACAGATGGTGGTTCATGTTGGAAGGACATGGATTTAACAGATGAAATCTCCTTCATTAACAGTGATGCGTTTTTGTCCAGGTTAGTGATTCTTTTTTGTCTTTGTGTTTGTTTGTTTGTTCTGTACCTGCGCCTCCAGCTCTGAGTATTTTGAACACTTTTTTCCCATTAATCCTTACAAAGTCAGTATGCTGGGGTGTAGGGGAAATTAATGTATATGTCCCTGTTGAGGCCACACATTCCAACAGGTTCCTTACAAAGCCAGCTGTGTGCTTTAATTTGCCTTTCCAATATACATTTTCAAGCATATGAACATGGCCTGCTTAGTGCAGATGGGCAGGACTGATCTAAGATCAGGCACTAGAAGTTACACCGAGCACAAGATGCAACCGAAATGTGAAGTGTCTCCTCTGAGTAATTAAGTGTATTTCATCTGCCCAGTTTAAGTCTTAACAGATGGCTGACTTTATTCCCATTGTCAATCCAAAAAGGAAGGGGCTTTTGAGGGGTTTTATCTGTCTGGCAGGAATGATGATAGTACTAGTGTTATTCAGACAAGACAGAGAATAAAAGAGTATCTGTAGAGTATCTATAAAAGTTTCTATCTAAATTTATCTGTAAGAGTCTATCTGTCTAGATCATCTATAAGAGTATCTGTCTAAAAGAGTATCTTGAGTTTTGATTGCTGGCGCTTTGTCAATGAGGTGAGCAGGTAATGGGCAATTTGGTTTCTTGTAAAGTCCTTCCCTGAACGTCAGACTGAACCAGTATCTTTTCGTTGTTCTCAGGATATTGAATTGAGTCTGTCATTCCCTTTCTACTTCTGTCTGGTGCAGCACATGAAGGATTCAGGTTACTGTGGGAAATTGCTGTATGCTACTGAAATACGGGGTTGGCCTAATGTGGGAAATGGTGCTATTTACATGTCATGAAACACGACACCGCAGTGTCTCTGCATACCAATGCAGAACGGAAAGCAGAGGCAGTGCTGCCAGACACGTAACTGAGTGACTTCACTCTGTAAGCAGGAGACGGGTGCTATTCTCAGCACTAGTGCAGACAGACAGACAGCACTCAGCTTACAAGACGAGTTAGCAAATTATGCTATAACTAACACCAGATTCTGATTCATAATAATGGTGGGACGAGTTAGGAAATTATGCAGTACCACCAGATTTTGAATCATCATGATGGTGGTGAAGCATAGATGTCAAATACGGCTTCTAGCCCTTGCAGGTGCACATGCTCTTTAACTTCTAGCTGTGTCAGCCGTGTGATTTACTGTCCCCAAGCCTGCCCCCAAAACTCCGGCAGCCAGAAGACATCAGGTTCATTTACATGTCTTCATTAATCCAGCTCCTTTTCACTGAGATGAGTTCGGAAACAATTACCAAAGCAGGTCAGCTGGCAAAACTGAGAAGGCAATACAGTTCTACCAGCTAGACAGGGCCAAGCAGGTGGCTGGGTCAGAAGTTATGGCCTCTTGTATTGGTATGCTGGAGCTTGGCAGAGTGTGCCCCTGCTCTTACTCCACTACATGTTGCGAGGTGTAAAGGGAAATCAAGTGCTCAAGAGTTGAAACAAAGGACTGCTGAGTCTCGTGTCTGGGAAGGTATGCATGACTGACACACTTCATGAAGTGCCCCAAAAAATCGTGATTCTTTTAGGAGAACATTCCCCGAAAGACATAATTATTTGCTGTAGGAATTCATACTTTCCCGTCAATATGTAATTCCTTAGAAGAGTACCGATGAGGTATGGGTTAGTTGGGCCAATACTGGCACAGGACATTAAGCACCAAATGAGATGTGTTTGTAATTAGGCAGAAGCCTAATCTCCATGCTCAGGCCCTGAGATGAAAGATGTCTGCATCTCTAATTTTATCTGGGAAATTAATAAACTGTAGCAATTAATTCTCTCGTAATCCCATTTTGTTCAAGAATGCCCTAGTTTTCTGTCCTGTATCACACTTCTGTACATATTTACCTAATGGGGTTGAGTATCTGCACTGCTGTTAGCTTCCAGTACTTTTCTGTCAGTGATCTGCTGCTGAAGGAGGAATAGGTAGTGCTTGCTCTTTTCTACCCAGCTCTAGGATGGCAGGTTGTTGGGCAGGACGGGATGGAGAGGAGGCACTGGACCACCCCTAAGAGGAAGAGGGGAGAGAGGTCTATAGCAGACCTAACACACTTGGGGGACAGCTGTCTGTGCAACAGTCAGAAACCCCGATTCCCTGGCATTATTGTAGTGCTCTGATAATCAGGAGTGGTTTTAAACATGCTTTTGGCAGCCTTGTGTCACTCCTGTGTAATCTAAGCTCACAGTGAGGTATTACCTGGTATTATCTCAGTGCAAGGCTACATTAGGAGTTTTCACCTTTTTCAGCAGCAGGACTCTGGCATCTGACCTAGACTATAAAGTGCTTTGCAAACACACTGCTATTCTTGTTGGGGGGGGTTGTGTCACAAGGTACTAACAGTTCTTAAATAAATGTTATCATTAATTATATGTAATTATCAGATACGTTTTAGCAAAATGACTGTATCTGCTCAGCTATCATATGATCTTTGTTAGCAAAGAATAAAGGTTGTTCTTGGCAATAATAATAATTTGCTGTTTCATGAAAACGCTTGTGGTTTGTTTGCTTTCCATGCTCAGATACCAGGATATGAGTGGATTAGAAGAGGATGAAGGGCTACACAGAACAGGAGATGCAGAACACCTTTAGCAGGCTCACAAGTGTAACAGTGAAGAAATAACCACACACACTAAGCCCATAAGCCCCCCTCCCCCAAAGGACTGTAATCTTTAATAAATTTTCAATCAGTTTCATTGGACACTAGAGCAGAGGTCTTCAGGGAGAAAATGAGAGACTTCTGGTTGATTAGTAATTTTTGATACTATTTAAAATACCTCTCAGTATGTGTCTTCGTACAGTTGACCTTAAAATGAAGATCTGCATATTAAGTAGCAGCTACAGTTGTGATTAGGTCTTCTAGAATGGCTTACCAGTTTTTTAAATCTTGAAAGACATGTTATGCCTCCTTACAGGTATGATATTCCTCACTGTGGGAATTTTTTGAAGGTGCTGCTGTCATTTCAAATATGTGAAATATCAGTTGCAGTCAAAACATATTGCAGAGCATAAAATCTGTATCACCTTCTCTTCACAGCTGTTATCTTAAGAAAATGATATTTGTAAAGTTGGTATGTTCTTTTTTCTGACCAAAATAGGTGGATTAACGATATATACTCATAATCCCCACTAGCACATAACGTATGTGTTTTCTTGAAAATTGCCTCATTATTATAGCTGTGTGCCAAGGGCAAACTGCTAATTATGCAGTAGCAGAAAAACATATCTGTAATGCAGTCTTCAAGTAAATCCCAAAACAGTGGAGAAAGAGAGAAAGGAAGGGGCAGGAGAGAAGAGACTGGTCCTCTGAAAGAAGGATGAAAGTCTGCAGGCAATATGCAGCATGTTACATATTTCTGTGAGGCTTATCTCATTTTTGCAAGAGCTCCTGTGCAAAGCTTCAGAGCAGGGCAGCCAAACTTCTGGACCCTGGCAACTACACACGTACTTTATCTTTACCTGGTTGAGAGCCACAAGACCCACACCGCAGACCTCAGGAGCCGGGGGAGGCAGCACCTTTGGGACTAGGGTGTAGGCAGGGGCTCCCTGGTGCTTTACCAGACCCTCAGTGAGAGGGCGCTAGGGTGGGCTTGCAATTCTGTGAAGCTCAGAGTCCCTGTTTGGGTCCCTCTTTCTACTATCTAGAAGGAAAAAGTCTGCTCAAAGCTCTGGTTCAGAAGGGACATACATAACTGCAGTAGGAACTGGAGTGATTTTGGAGGTGCCTAGAGGTGCTAAAACTTAAGTGCTTCAAATAACAGATTCAAATGGATTTTACTTCAGGGATAGGATATATTAAGATTTAAGTGGATACCAAGTTAGGAGGGCCTCTTGCAAGCAGTGCTCCTAGCCTTTCGTGCTAAACTTGATATACAAGCAAAGAAAAGGGATAGCTTTCAGGCAGGAGAGAATATGCTTCTTGTGTGTGCTCCCTAGGTGGAAATATCAATGAAACGAGTGCGACCAGGTACCCTTCCTTGCTAGTAGTGGTCAGGTGCTCAGGAATGGGTACGTGTATGGCAGCAAACTTTGTGAAAAACATTGTGCAGTTCCTGAGAGCCAAAGCTTAGAGCAACCACGGCAGTCGTTCAGTAAGCAAGATGCCTTCTCCGGTACTTTCTAGCTATGTCTTTGTGTGCCAAAGATCATAAAGTCCTGTTTGTGGCTGCAGTCACAGCTGCAATGAGATTTGCCAGCACAGATACCCCGTGCTGGCTTTCTAACATGTGCATGTTCTCAAAGAGAAGGTTTGTTTATATCAACCTTTTGTTCACAAAGATCCTTATATCTAGCCTATGTCCTGCAAGTAAAGGGATCACATGCTGTAGTAGCCTCCCTAAAATAAGGGGTGGGTTAATGTACCCTGCTGCACCCTCTTCTTAATGATACTGCATGTTCTCACTGTTAATTGTTGAGGTATGAAAACACATGTATTTGTACAGTTAGAAGTTTGTGCTTACTATAAACACTTTCCCTATTTGTTGGCTTTCCTTTTAGCAGCTGCGGTTTAAAACCAAGGCAAGCCAAAACTTACCATTATTCTCTGGCATGTGATAAGAACTTGGGTGCCTGTTGTTGCCAGAACAAATCAAACAGGGGGGCTGGTGTTGTTTGCTTAGCTGACTATTTTTGTTTAGGTTTGGGTTTTTTTTGTTTTTGAAGTCTGTCATGCCAGTACATTCAGTCCCTATCCAAAGTAATAATTTGCCTTATCACTCAGGAGCCTTGCTGCAAGGTTTACATAAGGGATTGCAGCCGGCAGGGCTGCCCTCCGACAGCCATGGATTCTTCGAGAAAACTGCTCAGGAAAGGAGCAGAGGTCTGGAATGAGGTTGGTGGGGAGGTGGTGAGGGTGGTTGCCTTCTGCATCGTTTGGCAGCAGCCTCTGGTGGGCCCTGCTCTGAGCCCGCAGAGAGGACTTTTTATGTAAGGTATTGTTGCTGTTTGTCACTTTCTCGCTTTAGGTTGTGTTGAGTTAGTTTTTCCAAGCTGACTCATTTAACTTTGAGAGTACATTTGTCTCCACCCTCCTATGCAATCAATTCCCTTCTTTCTTGCATTGTGAGATGCTGGCAGTAGGAACTGCCTTACACAATGAGTTGTTAATAAAAGCATTCAGTTTTCTAAAAACACAGCCGCACAGACATGTGATTTATGTGCCTCTCCAAGGTAGGCGACTGTGAATGGCGAGTCAGGGTGTGGTCTCAGCTCTTCCTGGGTTCTTCTCCCCTGTCTATAGCCAAGAGGTAATGACAGTCACAGAAACATGTAATTATGTAGCTTTTTTTCCATGCAAGTCACCAGGTGGATTTCAGTTTACTTTTCCAAGCATTTGCCCTCTCTTTTCCACCCTGCGCAGCTTACTCCTTTAGATTAGACTTTGTCCCTTACACGGTTCTAACCTTCCTGTTTACCTCTAAACATCTTAACTTTGCCTCTCTATGCAAGATTTACCTGGTGACAAATTATGGCTTGTGGGATGGAGAACATTTTTAATCTGATGCCCTGACCTGTGCCACAGAAGTGGGGTTTCGTCTTGGAAGCAACAAGAATCATAAATGAAACAAAGATCTGATGACTGTTAGATGTAGAAAGCAGCACTGTAATGCCATAACATGCATATGGAAACAAAAGTTCTTCTTTCAGTCCATGAGCCAAGTGTATTAGCTTTTCCTGTTTCCTGGGACAGCATCCAGCAGCCTTAGAAACCAGAAAGGGATTACAGTAAGTTCACAGCAATTGAGTAACAAAGCTGAAAAAAACTGAAATACTCCCTTTCTGTATCTCAGGCATTGCCCTCTCAGCTAGAAGGATTCTTTATTTTGTCATCTTGTTCATTTTTTTTTTATCTGCTTTTGCTGTGAGGAGAAAGTCCCTTCATCTCATGAGGGTGGTGGCTTTCTGATACCAACTGGGTCAGATAACGGTTTTTGCTGTAGGGAAGAAGGTGCAACCATCTGTGACAATTCTGAAGTCATTTTCAAACAAAAGGATCGGTGACCTCTTACGGGAGAACACACAGTGGAGAATAAGGAATTTAAGGCAGCCTTGGAAATCTTTGTGCTTTTAATGTTTGTGTTTACAAAAACCAAGACACCCATCACTACCCTGTCTTACTAGCAACTAGGGAAGAGGCAGAGCCTCTGCACTGTGACGTGACTTATTTTTACTGCGGTAAGTGAGTAGTTCCCTCTCCTGTAGCTTCCTTAGCCTGTCTCCTGAAATGCCTGGTGCATTGTCCAGCTGAGGAGGTTCAGCATAGTGTGCCTTGTTTCCGGTAGCTTTGCAGAGCAAGCAGTTTTCTACCACCTGAAGCTGTGAGGTACTCCTTCCTGTGTGGCTTCCCAGAGGGGACCCGGGTCTACATCCTGCAGGCAGTGCGCAGGAAGATCAGCAGGCAGAGGTCACCGAGTTCTCAGCCAGGCTTGTTTGCTGCTGCAGTTTCCCGGTTCAGCTGAAAGAACCGTGCATTTGGACGTTGTGTTCAGCACATTGCAGTGTAGACTGATGGAGTTCCGCTGTGACTTCCTGTGACACACGTGTATTTTTAATCGAAGTGGTCAGCTGGCTATCTAATAAGAAAAGGCTGGAGGTGGCAGGGCAGGGTTGTCACTCAGTGCTCTTGTCACTTTGCTTACATCTGTTTGTCTCGGAGCTGTTTCAGTGTTGTAAAATCCTCCTCTTTCATGGTCAGTGGCCATGAGAGATTTCCTCTCATTTTGTCTGTTGTGAGGAATGTGATCCCAAGCTGACTGCTTATCTACAAATTGCACTTTCTCACATTGGCTCAGTGCCTTCCTCCTGGCCTGAGAGGGTTGCAGTTAGGAAGTATGAAGGTAGTCATGTTTCTGTACCAAAGCTTTCCTGTTCATTCTGCACCTGCTGCAAGAAGTGTATTTGCACTAGGGATGACTGCAAAGAGAGGCCACTAGGTAATTGCAAAGAAATTACTGAAGGCCGCTTGGATGTTAATGACTTCCAGTCATTAAGGCTTTGACAGGACTCCTGGAAACAAGAGATTCCACCACCAATTCCCCAGGCCCTTTCACAGTCTCCAAGTTCTCTGCAATCAGAAAGTTTGAGTCATGTAGGGAGGGATTAATATCTAATAAAATAACGTTTTTATTGTCCTGCATTATGGTTAGGAACCACCTAACCACCATGAAATTATTACTCTCTTAAGAGCATTGCTAACAGTGCGCCATGTTTTACAAAATTTATAGATGTTCCCTTCAAAAAAAACCATGGTGAAACTCAAGAAAGTGTCAAATTGCAAAAAAAAAATCAAGTGACCACCATTCTGAGAGCGCTACTGAGCATCACAGAAAATAAGTTTTCTTCTAAACTCTTGCTAGCTTTTGCTGGATTTATGCCCCTTGGGTAGAAAAACTTGGATTTTTCCCAGGACTGTGAAGGTGGGTTGGGAAGTTGCAAGCTTACAGACCTTTGTCTTCTTGTTCTGAATGCTCCTGATAACTAAACGTAGGCTTATGGTGAACTTTTGTTTCCCTTCAGTATCCACTTGTGCCACTCCTAACATTGCTCAGACTGGCCTGCAGCAGGATAGGAGTGTGTTTGCGCAGCCTGGACACGTATGGAGTGGTTAGACTCAAAGCTGATGTCGCAAATGAGGGGCATAGCAGTGAGCTGCGCTGATAGAGCCCAGCATCGTTGTATCTGGCTGCGCATAAACAATAATTTGTGTTTCTGGATGTACGCACAGCTGAGTGCAGGAAAAAGCCCTGGGACTGGCCTGAGAGGGCTGTACTCCGGTCAAATACTGTCAGGTTTTAATAGACCTGGTCAGAGTTGTCTTTTAGCCAGGATCTCCCTTGCTTCCATGGCAGATGCATCTTCCAGCTCTAGGCAGAGAGATGGAGTTATTCTCACCCAGCTCACTCTTCTCTTAGTGCCTCCCAGCTGGAGCCGGTCTCTCCCGCCAAGTCATCTTTTCCCACCACCTCTCCCGGGAGCCAGGCCGGCCGCTGGGTCACTTGCACAAAGGGAGGACTCCTTTCAGTCACGTCATTAGCTGAAGAAGAGGAGCTATTTCTAGAGGGTTTTTCTGGAGGGTAACTCTGCCAGACTGCCTCCCTTGCCAACACAGATGGCAGTTTATCTTTCAGTGGAGTAAAAAGCCGCGTGCACCAAACGTGAATGGTGTGGCCTGCTCCTCCGTTTTGCTCAGCCCCTTCTGATATGGTTGTTATTTTCTTAAGGCTAAGGGTGAAATACAAGCATTTAATTTGAAGATGCTTTAGAAAGCAGGAAACATGGTGGGTGCAGAGGCATGGAGTTCAAAGGATAGTAATTTTGTAGAGGATTGGAAGGATGTTTTTGGAACGTGGGAAAGTGTGAAGCCAGTGACGTTTTTGGTAGGGAATATAAATAATGCAGGGAGTATCAAGGGCTCATTTTAAAATTTTTGGAATCTTTTTGCTGACAAATTAATGCTTTTTTCTTCAGTGTTTTCTATGGCAAACATTTTCATTGGTCTGAAACAGCTGAATTTTTAAAGAGGCTTTGTGCAGACCGTTTGATAAAAATAATGGTTTAGAGGAGCGCGAGAAATTTCATTAGACGTTAATATTTAGGATTTCATTAGATTAGCAGAGCTTTGGAAAAAGCCTGCTTTGAAAACAACTTGTGCACGACCAGACTCCTGCTTGTTTGCTTGCTCTCCCATGCTCTGGCACTTGAACTAACTGGTGCAAATGAAGAACCTAGTGACCTGTTGCACAGCATGCTTTACCCTGTTCCCACAGCAGATTAGCTGGCACAACCATTCATTACTTGATGCTTTCCCAGAAAACCCTTTAGGAACCTGCTCCCAATCCTCCCCCTTCTCCAGGAGGGAGGCCAAGAAATAATTTCTGGGCTATCCCATGGGGCGAGAGTCCTTTGGAACAAGTTAAAGCGGCTGACAAGCGGGTGTGGCAGTGCTTGCAAAGGACACTGCTGCTTAATGAAGAGCAGCCACAGCAGCTAATCCAGGTCTCCTGGGAGCTTGGGGTGTCCCTCTCGATGGGAAACGTGCTTGCATGCTTATCTGTTGGCTGAGATCAAGAACTCTGAGAACCTGAAGCTCTGAAAAGCTTTCAGCTTGGTGTTTACTTTTCTCCTGTCTCAGCAAGTTTAAGGAACAATTCTGGAATATGTTTCCTCCTTAATAGATTTTAACTAGCTTTGTTTAAAAGGTAATTTGGCCTCCAAGTTGCAGGAAGGAACAGAAGAGCTACAGTGCAAAAACCCAGTATATTTCCCACTGATATACCAACAAAACTTGTATTTCTATGCCAGTGCAAAAAATAAAAGGGGTAAAATGAAGTCAACTGAGAGCAACCTGCTTCTCTTTTGGTCAAGAGGAGTATTAGTTAAGAAAATGAGTAAGAGAATTCTGCAAATTACATCTGGGCTTGGTGTTCCTGAACAGAGGCAACTGTAAATTGTAAGAACGTTAAAAATTCAACATTGTCTTTGATGAATTGTGTCAGTAGTTAGTTATCCTCACTGTTTAAAAATGTCTCATTTCTAGTCATAATTTGTCTATCTTTGACTCCCAGCTATTGGATCTTGTTCAACTTGTGAGTACTAGGTCAAATATTAACGTTTCCCACATGCATAGGCTGTTTTCTTTGAAAAGCACTAAACGTATGTGGTTTAGTTCTTGCATTCCCTTCATGGGTTGTCTCTGAGTGCTCTTCAGTTTTTCACAATTTGCTTGAGAATGGGAATTCCTGAACTGATCAGAGTCTTCTGTAGCAACCACCCCAGTAGGAAATACAGACATAATATACCTTTTCCACGCAATATCCATGTTGATGCCTCCAAGGGCAATGTTAATTTCTTTAGCCGCACAGTCGCGCAGAGCTTGTATAGAAGTGGTGATCTGGCGTGACATTGTATCCACCAGTAGGACCCGTCATCTTGCATATAGTTCCCAGATGTGACTCTCACATGGCTGTACGGAAGCGTCTAATGCTTGCTTGCACACAACATACAAAAAGAACCACCAGTGTTATTTTACATTTCCTTTCAGATCATTGATAAAAGCATTAAATGATACAGGGCTGAGTACCAGCCTTGGAAAGTCACTGTTCGTACTTAATCCCTTTCTAACGATTCCCCTTTTACTAAGTTGCGTTTCTGACATACTAGTTGCTCTTTCTTCCCATTTGTGCTCTTTTGGACAGGGCCTATTTAATTGTCTGTCTGCTTTGTTTGGACATAAAGGGCTACAGTTTCCAAATGTGGTTTCTATTTACATGTGACTTGCTTATTTCATGTGTGCACACAAATCTTCTGGCCTGGGGGAGATTTTCCAGGGTATTTACCATTCGTAGTTGCAGATGTTTATATGCACAGATACTCTAAAGAGAAAAATGCATGTATCAACGCATGTATGTGTACATAAATAATGGCATTTTAGATTTTGTATTGGTGGTAGTTTGAAAAGTACATTCTTTAATTTTCAGTCTGATGATATCTTTGCTTTGCATTTCATGTTTCTGCCAGGGGGAAATTATTGCATAACTTGGTAAACACTGTGGGAATACATTGATGGTATTGAGCAGAACTCCAGCATCTTAAAAACCCTCGGATTTTATCAGACCAGGCAAGATCTTTTTTTTTCTTTTTTTAAAAAATAGTATCTAATTTGTGTATGACAGTGCAGTGAGGCAAGGGGGAACTGCTTTTCAGGAGGCAGACACAGCCACATCCTCACAAAATCCATTATCTAGATCACTTATATCCTCTAGTGCTGTTTGCAGATCCTCTTCTCTTGTTGCTTTATACACTGCAAAAATTACTTTGTGTGCAGCTAAGTATGAAAAGGAAAGAAAGAGTAGAAGGCACTTCTGTAATGATGATTGACAGGAGACTTCCTTTCCAAAACGTGTGTCCGTTCTTTAAATGTTGATGGTGGCAGAGAAAAGTGATTATTCATATTTAGTTCCAGACAGTGTCTTTTTTTCATTTTTGAATCTCAGTAAGAAATTTGCAAATCAAATAGTTTGAACCCAGGTGTTGCCTTGGCGTAGGTGCTGAAGTGTGGCGATATGTGTTGGTATTTTAGGGGGCTTTATCATTTTTATTGTTACTTGCTGTCTATTTTCCTGAAGTATTCACGGTACACTAAGGAGCATACAGTCAGTGGAGAGGATGCTGTGCCTCTCCTGAGAGAGGGTTTTTTCCCCCATCCATCCTCATAAGTAGCCACTGCGGTGCATTGGTGCTGCCAACAGATGAGTTTGGCCTTTCTGAGCAATAGGAATGCAAGAATTGTGTGAAACTTGCAGAAGAGGTTTTGTTTTCCGTGTTTAATGTGGGAGAACAAATTCAACAAGTACAAACAAATCCAAAACAAAATATTGTATAATCCCAGGTTTTATACGTAATATCCCAGCTTGAATTATGCAAGTTAAAAAGGGTGTAAGAGGGAAGGGGGAGGGTAGGAATTCCTGCCTCTGTCAAGTAGCAAGTTGGCTTTAACGTAAACATCTGTAAGAAGGAAGTGGAATTGCTTGGAGATAAGCCTGCAGTTTTCTGGCAGCTTTTGTCTGCCTACTTTGTGGTCTGTACCCATGAACAGGGGAGGTGAAAAATTAAGGAGTTGTGTGCTCATTTAGCAGTGAGAGACTCAAAGGGCCCATTGAGACGATGCGAACTGAAGTAAGGTGACGTGCACCATGGGCTGATTTCCCACTGTTTGAGTAGCAGGTACTACTGCTCTTACCAAGGGTTCGCCACTGTGCCCCAAAGTACTTTTTTAAATCTCACTCTCTTTGACATTTCTCCATGTTAAAATCTTTTATTGCAATATCTGCAGCTGCTCCAGAAATAATTAAAACCTTGGGAAACCAGCAGTGCTAGCAAAAGTCCACCAGCTGCATTTTTTCATCTTTGATCTCCTTTCTTTTAATGGGTGTTGAAGTTGCATGCCAGTGGGTGTGCAGGGAAACGTGAGCTAGGGTACCTCTTCTTAGTTATGATGGTTTTGGCAATGTTAAAGAGGCGAACGAGGAAGGAGAGGAGAAAACTGATACCCCATTGGGGGGACTCCAAAAGAAGAGAACGGAAACAGAAGGTGGATCTGAAGGTGCTGATGGCCCAGGGAGCCCTGGGCAACTTTAATGTTCTCCCAAGGCATCTGGTTGATTTTAGCATGATGCCATGAACTAACCTTTTTCACTGATGCTGATTTATAAATTAATTTCTGGTTATTACAGCATCTCTTTTTGTTAGTGAATTCTTTGTCGAGGATCTTAGTACTTTTAAGCTCATTTATACAGGCAAGTCCCATGGAAGTTACAACAAAATAGCTAGGGTAGAAATTCAGAGTACAGTAGCTATTTGAGTTGTTCCACTTCTGTTTATTCAGCAAGCTGCTCTGGAGAACCCTGACTGCTTTCCCATGTAGATGGGTCCTTAGTTAAATGTGGAAAATTAATTTTTTTTTGTTGGCATCCTGATGGTAACACTCAGTTTATAGAAGTGTAATAAACTATGAATAATTGTGTGTGTATAAAAAAAAGACTGGCCAGGAAGAGGCAATTTGATTTATTGTCAAATTGTAAAACAGTACAAGGTGCTTTTGTTTTATACTGAAGCAGTTTTGTGTATCAGAGTAAAATCTTTCTCTCATGGTTTTAGTTGCTTAAGAGCACATATGGCGCATTTAATTTAACAGGAAGTCATCAAGATATTCATTTAATTGCCACAGATAAGAGCAGCCCAGATCCATGATGGCAGAGTGCTTTATCAGCATTGCTGACTTTCCTAAAAAGGGGCTCTGTGCTCTGCCTGGCGTGACTGTGGCGCAGCAGAACGGGCTTGTGCTGAGGCAATGGGCAGAAGCATTACTAATGCACTTCTTCCAGTCAGCCTGCTGACAGGAGCAAATATTAAACAGTTCAGCCTACTGAAGCAGAGCCACTTCTTGATTGACCTCTGCGTCTCTGCTCCATGCCACCGCTTTCTGAGGCTGCAGCTGCCCACTGTTCTTGTTTTTAAGATAGAAAACGCGCCTGCCTCCTGCTGAGAAAGGTCAGGATCTGTTAGGCATCCCTGTGAAATGTCTGATGTCATTCTGCTAACCTGTGAGCGTCTGCTGCTTCTCCGGAAAGCTGATGTAGCTCATGTCTAATTCATACGACCTACATCTGTATGGAAGTCTTAAACATACAGGTACTAAGCTCTTGCTGCAGCTTCCCAAACCAGTGCCAGTCCTCACTGGGGTTGAAGGTGACAGTGCTTTTAATATTGACTTGAATTTTTGAAGATTGGCATGTCTGGCTGTGCCAGAATTAGCCATTAGGCTTTTACCACCTAAAATATTGAAAGGATCCATTCTCTTACATCCCTTTATCAATTTGAGATTGTCCCCTTCTCCGTCGCATAAAGTTTGCAGTGTGGTAATGTCGTTCACAGGTGGGGCAGCAGCAGAAGTGTTTCTGTCCAGTGTCAGGGCAAGTTGAAGGTGGTTCCTTCAACTGGTGTTCTAGGCAGAGGAGGTGCAATGATAAAAAAATAAAACTTTGGGTATGCTCCTTCAGCAGCCATCAAACATTTCAGTGCAAGACCTTGTGACAGATTGTGTACTGTTCGTTCTCCAAGGCTGCTAAGCCCTGGAAAGTGGCACACCCGTTGTGTGGGGTTCTTTTGTTACTGCTCTTCCCAGCCCCTAATTTCCACCAAATAAAATGGTGTGATTAGTTGTTTCAGAGCAGTATTTGGTCAGCAGCCACACATGTAGAAGCAGGAGTGCTTGAGGGTGGCCCACTGGGAACGTCAGGAAAAATAAGTTCGGCTTCTGCAACACTTACCTCTTAATTTCAAATGTTAAGGGAAGAGTTCTCATATGCTCCTCTTCACTGTGTGTCCGAATCGGTTGGCCAACTACTGCACAAACCCTCTGAACCCCAGTAGCATCTACTGCAACGCAAAGGGATGGTCAGTTCAAATGCCCAGTTGTGCCAGCCCGGGTGGACACCTGTACGTGGTGAAGATGCATGTACGCAGCAGTGTGGCTCAGTGCAGCTTGCAGAGGGGTATGGTATGGTAGAGCTTCGTGTGGGCCAGGTGTGTGCCTGTGGGCATGCCGCCCACTCCGGAGAGGACCCAGCGCCGCCGGGGCCGTGGGGAGGGAGGTTGGAGGTGACTACATTGCACCCTGGGTGACACGGGGCGGGGGGCAGGATATAGTTACTAAAAGGGATACAGAAGACCTTGTGGGGTGTTCTTGTTAAAAGGTATCCTGTGGTAATTAGCCCTCAGCTTGTGGCATTTCTTGCAGGTCCAGGACCAACTGGACATCATAAACTTCTTCTGGTTAACCCGTGTCTGCCAAGGTCGGTGAGGCGAGCTGGGGCCGGGGTGGGCGTCCCTCGCTCCCGGCGGCAGCGAGAGGGGGCCGGGCCGGGGCCCTCGGCGGCGGGGCGGGGCGGGTCGCCGTCAGCCGCCAACCCGGGGCTGGCGGCCCCTTC
>VYZW01058406.1:60111-147464 GCA_013401315.1 Balaeniceps rex | reverse complement strand
ATTAAGGGGGCTGCGGGGGCGGGGGGGGAGATTTCTGGCTTCCTCGTGCGGAGGGGGGAGCTCGATGTAGCGCCCCGAAATCCGCGCAGCGCGCTCCCTGGGGGGAGCCTGCCGCGGGGTGGGAGCGGTTCAGAGGTTTACAGGGATTTAGGTGCTCCGCAGCCATCCCCTCCCGGCGAGCGGCGGGGGTCTGACGGCTCCCTGCGCCCGAGCAAACCTCTCCCTCCCGCCGCTTCACTGCAGCAGGGGCTGTACTGCGGTAAGGGAGCCCGGCCGGGCTTGCCCCTATGCACACCCCACCTATCGCTGTCTACTTACACACCCAGCATGGTCTGCCTTTGCAGCTGCCTGCACAGCATGGGCGAGAGGTTTAGTTTTCGGAGGAAAAGGTGCTTGTGTTTCCAGGGTGTCGAGACACGCCTCCCTTCAGCACCAGCTGTGAGTCCTTACCTGTGCTGGCATGTGCTCCTGCCACAGTGTGGCAGGGATAACTGCAGTCAGGCTTTTGAAATGGCAGTGCGCAGACCCACTGGGGAGGGGGAGAAGTGTACACAGTCCTTTTACTGAGTCATTAATTATATTTTTTTTGATTGCTCTTTCAGTTCTCAAAATTGCACGTTCCATACCTCCTTAGCCTTATTCGAACGGGCTAAATATCAATCTGTACGTAATCTACAAAACAGTAAATAAGTAATTTAGCGTGCCATTTCAGCACTGTGGTGGGTACTGTTTCAGCAGAAGCTGTGGAGTTGCTGCTTACTTGGATGTGATAAAATAGTAACTGAAATTGCTGCCCAAACTGTTATTGTCTTGATAAAGCGCGGGGTCCTCTGCAGACAGATGTGGAGGAAGTCTCTTTTGCAATACTTCAGTTGCAGGGTTCCATGTTGATGACTGCAGAAAAACAGAAATGCAGTTTGAATGTCTTAAAGAAGTAGTCATAGTGCATCCTTCCTATTTAAAGGACCAGTATCACACAATATTTTTAACCTTTTTGTGTTCCCGAGGATCTGTGACTGTTGTAGCTTGTAGCGGAGGTCAGAACAAGTGGTTGTTATTGTGCTCTTGACTATTCACCCAGGGGAAGATAGGTTTCACAGGGTAGCTCTAATTAGACTGTTCTTTTGTTGTTGCAAGGATTAACTCTCGATCAGTTAGAAATGTACTCTGCACTTTAAAACTGAAGATTTTTCTTCAAACTCCTATTAAACCTTGAGCATGGTACAGAATTGTTTGAGCTTTGCAGTTAAAAAAAAAAAAAAATTCACAAAATTCTGGCTTCTTTTCCATCTCCTTGATCTATTTTTAGGATGTGTATACTATACTTTTAGCACCTAATTTTCTTTGGACCTGGGGGCAGACAAGCACAGACTCCCAGATCCCTTTACAGTGGCATTCTCCAGGTTGCACTTTTATTTTCCTATTCTTCCCTTGGAAGGTTGTCCCCTCCCTTCTTAGTGCAGAGTTTTGCCATGGAAGAGGGTGTTGCTGCCTTCGGGCATTTTTTTTCAGCTTCAGGAAAGGTGATGCCTGATAATGGTTAGTACCAGCACGGGTGGCACTATGCTTTTAGTACCTGTGAGGTGGACAGGCTGATGCTGCTGTTCCAGCTGAGGACATGGACAACTCGCAGTGTACGATTCCTGTTGCTGGGTCTAAAGCAGACTAGTGGCGACCTCCAGGTGCTGCGGCTCGGGGCACTTCCCAAACTGAGCACATCCCTTTCCCCCTCTCAAGAAAGGGAATGAGCTGCCAGCAGCGATCGCGCTTGGTTCCCTTCCTGGGCAAATGAACTCCCTTCTGCCTGTCTCGTCTTTGGGCCGCAAGCTGGCCGTGCTGCGCCTGCCATGGGAACCCTCCTGCACTGAAGCAATACGAATGCATCTCTGTGTGGCTGGTGCGTAAAACTTGGGAGGGGGAGAAAGGCTCTGTTTAAGAAGCTGTGACGTTTAAATAGCATTTGTCACTAGAGCAGCAAAGTATTGTATCTACCAAGGTACCTGTAAGCTGTGAGTCTGTCTTCCTAAAAATTGTATAGTGTGCTTGCATAGAGCCACAGTGTCATTTTATTCTATATATAGATGTCTGTGGAATGGCACGTGATGGGTTATGGTGGCCTGCTGCAAGGGAGTGACAATGGGGATGTCAGGGTTATGTTTCGTTGCATGGGAAGAGGTGGAGGGCCAAATGTGTTGAACCCTCCACTGCAATAGGTACTATATTGCCCAAGCACTGTAAAAGGCACCTGTGAATGTCACACGGGTTGCATTACTGATTTTCCAACAACCTATCCACCAGTAATTGTCTCTTCTATTGCTAATAGGCTAACATGTTTTCTGAATAGCATTAGCTTACTTTAATAACCTAGATTCCCAGTTAGAGCATTACTAATGCTGTTAATGTATGTTTTAATTCATTTATTCTAGCTCAGTCTATTGCAGATTTAACAAACACTGTGCAAAGCTGAAACCTGTGGCAGCCACCTTTGCCAATTGCATCTGCCAGTTTCTGTAGGAGATAAGAAAGGCAGGTACACACTCAGGTGTTGTTTGTGATCAGTGGCCTCTCTCACTTTGCACTTTGTTGAAACAAATCAAGGCAGAGGAAGAGTGAAGCCATCGCAAATATTTTTAGAAAGTGCATCTGATAGAAGTAGGGAGTGTGACTGATGTGTTTCTAACCTGTACAGCAGCAGTTGTCTGCATGGGCTGTCTCACTTGCAGTCATCATTGGGGTTGTTTGATTTACCTTACTGGCTTGTTTGCTTGGGGTCTTTCAGAAATAACCAGTAATTTAGCCTGAGAACATGGTTTGTATTCCACCGCACTTTCTTCTTTTTTTGGAATGACTGCTGTGTTCTCTTTAACAGATTGGTGAGCGTTTGTGTTTGCAAAGTTGTATCGTAAAGTCTGATCCTTTGGACTTTGTTATCACTTTCTATCCAAGGTATTGGGAGTGTTTGACAAGCCCTAGTGAAGTATGTTCAGGAATATGTATGTGAAGTGAAGTGTGTTCTCTGAGCATGGAGAGAACTTGTACCTGATTTTTTTTGTTCAGTTGGTTTGGGTTTGGGGTTTTTTTTCTGGTGGAAGAATGAAGAGGAATTCAAGCCTGTGGTTCTCATAGCCTATTACAAAATGCCATGTGAGTATTTGGCTTTCCAGGCTCGCACTTGACCCACAGCTGGGTGCCCTGTCTTGTCACAGCTCTAACTTGATGGGTGTAGGAGCCTGTGGAAGCTCTTCCTGGGTACCACTGGGTGGGCGGCAGGGCGGGGGGGGCTCTGACTAAAAGAGGAAATTGATGTGGAAATTTTCTGCGGTGTTTGCCTCCGGGATGTCCACCTGATTAAGCAAGAAAATATGAATATTTACCTAAAAACTGGGCTCTTAGATACCTTTATTTGAAGTGTGCAAGCTTTTAACAAACAACCTGAAATTGAAATCACTGGGTACCTAGTAACAGTCCTTCACCATTATAATGCAACAGGTATGTGTGCGTTATGCAGTTTCACACTGTTAAATTCTGAGAAGAGGTGAGACTTTGGCTGGTACATTCATTCCGCCTCTTTCTGACCCATTTTCTAGTTTTATCCTAGTGAGGACTATTGCCAAACCACAAGTAGAAGAAAAGACACTGCCCTGTCTTTCATAATAAGCCCCAACTAGTTTAAGAAGTAAAACAACAAAAGCAAGCTGTTTAACATTGACGTCATTTTATAAAAGATAAACATATTTGCAATCCAGGAGGATAGTAAGAAAATAATTATACGAAATTATGCTGTCAAGAGTTCCAGTAGATTCAGATATGTTAATATAAATGAAAAATCACCTCTTGCTCACAGCGGCATTTAATCATCGAGAAGTTCTGTTCATTTCAGCTTGCCATGGGATAGCCTGTACTGATGTTGCTTTGAAGTGGGAGGAGGTGTGCAAAAAGGATTCAGTGTATTTTTTTTTTTCAGGCAACATGCCTCAATCTCAGTGCCTCCTCACGCACAGCCTGTGTAGTTATGCCCGTGGATAATGCGGTATATTCTCATTGTGTATGGCTGTGTTGTATGTCAGTATTTCCTAGAATTAAAAGGCTCCTACTCCAGGCTTGGGTGCTCGTGCCTTAATCTTGGCTGTGGAAAACAGAACAAGAAATAGTGTGCGCTCCTCAGATGTGTGACAGTGATCCTTTGTATTCACCTCAGCTTGTCTCTATGAAATAGTAATAATGGTATTTTGAATGCCAGATAAAACAGGAGACAGAAGCTCATGCTTTTGGAAGGCTAATAGGGAACTCTCCCCCAAAGAGGTCCCTTTCTACAGCCCCACAGTTGCGTTGCTGCACACCATGATCTTGCAGGCTTAAGACATAACTTAGTTGAGAGACCTTTAGGAAAAACACTGCTGAAGAAATGGCTTTGGGGAAGATGGCGGGATCCTTTGGAGATTAATATTTAAACCAATACCAATCCACCCCCGCCCAAGTTATTGGAGATATTTTGCACAGTATTTGAGTTCAGAATAAAGAAGCTGGGTTGTCCGTGTAGTATTTTGGCATGTGTCTCATGTGGCGAGTAGCTTACGCAGGTACTTAAGCATGAGCTTAACTTGTTTTCAGTGGTAAGCATGGTTAGGTGTAAGTGTAACTGTTGTGAAGACTGGAGATAAATATCTGAAATTACATGTTATGGTTTTGACTATAAAAGTTACTCTTCAGGGAAAATGCAAATGTTTGCATGGAAATAACTATCATGGAGAAATAGCTGTTAAGCATTTGTTTCTTAGGCGGTTACTGTATAGTGCATTCCTCCTCCCTCCCCCTCTGATGAAGGGTATAGAGCAAGGGTGGCATTGCTCAACAGTTGATGGTAAGTGCTGACTTCTAATGATGACCATTGTATCACCACAGTGTTATCATGTTAGATTAAATTTATGGTTACTTTTGCATCAAGGATGTACTATTATTTCTTCTTTTGAATAACATACCTCAATATTTGTTTGAAGGAAATTTATTTTGAAGGCTTTATTTGAAGGAAGCAGCTTATATTGCCTGCTATTTCTTATTTGCAAAAACATTACCTTTTACCCACTGCTGTGAAGCACAAACTATGAGTAAACCACTCCATTGAGAAAATAAATATGCAATAAATTTTCATGAGCAGTTTCAATCTTGCATTTGTCACAAGCTTGAAATAACTTTTATGGGGAAATGACTTGGGGGGGGGGAAGAAGTGCTGAAAAATTTGTGACTAAGACGACATTCAGCAAAAAGCACTACTGTAGTCTCAAAATCAAGGGAGGCTTCCTTGAAGCTGTTTTTAGTGTTGTTAATGTTGAGTGTTGGAATAAGTAAATATTGTTAAATATTATTAAAATCCTGTGCCGTTGCTAAAATGACACATCTGTTAATCCAGAGTGGCACAATGGTTCTGAATGGTGAGAAGAAAACAAGAGGAAGATAACTTCAAAGTCTTAACAAGTCACCCAAGCTTAGCCTTTCTTCTCCTCCCCCCAAAAGCTGCATTAACTTTTGATATCATTTGTAATTTGATACCACTGAATTTTCAATGCCTTTTTGTTTGATTGCATTAAAATTAGAAGCAGGTATCTCATTGCCTGAAAAAAGTATTCTCACTAAAAAATTATTTTCTTTTTTTGAAGTCCAGAATACCTGTGGTGGAATAGAAAGTGAGCCACTTCTTTATCTAACTTTTGAGGTCAGAACAAATAGACCCTGTGGCAGGGCATTAGGAAAACATGACCTTGGCTGAGCAGCATGACCCTGCCAGTGTCTAGGCCCTTCATCTCTTGTGCAAAATGTTGACACTTGAGTCAAAGTATGTTTTCATGATTGTTGGGAAAAAAAAAACCCAAACACTATATTTTTTTAGTTTAATGGACTAAATGTCCCATTCAACTTTTGAAAAGAGTTGTGGAGTAGGAAAGCAGCGGTAGATTTACAGTGGAGGTTCCAGTGCCAGCAAGCCAGGACGGAAGAACTGCTGATAATTAAGTGCAAATAAAACAAGGGGGAAGGGCCCTGAGCCACCCTCTGACCTGGGGTGACAGCTCAGGCCAGCGAGGGTGCTGGGGTGGGGGTATCCCAAATGAATGTAAATAAATTGGGAACTCTCCATCTAAATGGGTGGTTTACAGCTTCAGCTCTGGAACGGACTCAGCAGCTCCCTTATTCTTTCTGAAGGGCAAGATGAGACATCAGGGGGAAAAAAAAAAGGGAAAACCATCATTGCATATTTGAGAATGCGATGGGTGAACAGTTGCCTGTAACATTCCTGTTGCGGAAGAGGGAGGCAAAAAAAGGTAACTGTGGTTCTGTAATGGAAATTTATCATTTAACAGTTAGACTTCACCCAAGCTTTCCTATTTCCTTCTTTAGAGACAGAAAGGATGCGTTGCATAAATGCTGTAAAATACATGTGTGTGAAAATCCTAAGGTGTGCTAAACTGACTGGTGTTCCTTCCAGTCTGACAAACTTTTTTGTTAGCTCAGTGGAGGTCATAACAATATTACTTCTTTAGCTGTAAAATAAAGAGAACAATTTTCTTCCATTTGGTTGGTATTTGTTTTGGTTTTTAGCAAGAAGGAAGTGATCGGATTTTTAGGTGTCCTTTAGGAGTGTGAGAAATTGCTGTCCCAAGTATTGCAATTAATTTCTGTTTAATCCCTTGGCTTAGGGGAGCTATGTAGAAGTCTGAGAAGAGAGAGACTGATGTATTTTGCACTCACCTGCTTGGCCAGGTAATCCGTGACAGTTGAATAAATAACTGATTTTTTTTTTTTAAAGTTATTTCATCCCTTCAGTGCCTTCTGGCCATAAAGCATGTGTAAAGCTGGACAAAACTTTGAGGGTATAAAAAAAACCCAAACCTAATTTACTACTAAACCTGCTTGCCTAACTGATAAACTCTTTGCTGGGCAAGGTAAAATTCAGACCGTGTAAGAGATGCACATCGGAATGACTTGTCCCCTCCATACTGTGGAAGGCTGACTTGGTTTGCCAGGTCACTGTGCCAGGTATTAAGCTTTCCTTTCTTTCTGGAAGGGTTGTATATCCCATTAACCAAAGAGGAATTACGCAGCCCAAGTACAGAGCAGTTAAATGTTAAACATATCTTAATGACTTCTAGCATTTTCTTTTGAAGGATACATGGTAGAAGGAGCTTCCTAGAAATGCTAATAAACCCTTCAGTACAAGGTGTTTTAAAAACAAGTGAGCAGTTGTTTTTTAATCAGCATAGTGCGAGTGATAGTGACGAAGAGTCCTGCGTGGAAGGTTTTAAACCAATTTCTAGCCTGTTTATTGTGTAATATCAACTGATGATCATTTATGTTTCGTATGTTGTACGTTTTTGCTTGCTTGCCTCTTTTATATCCAAAACCATGTGATTAGGTATACACAGGTGTAAAACCTCTCACAATTTTCATTTCTTTCATTAAACTAATCTGTGCTTGTGTATATTATATAAACACGTCAGTTTATTACCTGATATACAAATAATTCCTTATTTCATGAAGTGTTTTGATCAAAACAGAATCCGTGTGTGCTAAGTGATTGCAGTAGGCCTTGGTAGCCTCACATCTAATTTGAGGGATTGTGAATTATGTGGAATAGCTGTTTTAAGTCTGTTTGTAATTTACACAGCTCATGTCTTCCAGCTTGCACAGGTGAGTTGACTAAGGTGCATGAAGTTAGGGAAAGATGTTTGGGATATGTTGGTTTTAATGATTTAGGGGAGAAACGGACAACTTTACTCAGATGCAGGAGATCTTTTTAAAGTTAAAAGATTTTTATGGTTTTCTGAAAAGTCTAGATTTCATTCTAGTTAGTTTGGAGGTCTTCATCCCAGATGCAGCTACTGATCAGTGCTGCACGTGTAAAACTATAATGCACTACTGGATAAGAGGTTATGCACGTGCAGCTACAGTTATTATCAACCATGTGAAATTTTGAAACATGATGATCTAAATGAAACTGGTATTTGGTTTCTGCCTTCTCTAGAGCTTCTTTTTCCCCCATTCCCAGCTAATGTTCTTAAAATATTTGTTTCTCCTCAGTTACTTTGTATGAGTGGATAATGTTTTTTTGTACAGATACAAAACTTGCTTGAACTTGTGGAGCAGTGGTTGTACTTGCTGTGGAATAAAAGGAAGGAAATGCAAGAGGTTTCAGAGTCCCTGTTGAATACTACTTTTCCATCTGATCTGTCAAAGCAACTAGTGGGAGTATGAATATAAGAAAGTTATTTGGGCTTTTTCAGTATCGTCATGCTGCTGTGACTTGGGAGTTAATTACAAACCCTGAGATGAGGAAGGGTTTTTATGATGGAAAAGAAAGCATGTTTGGTGCGGCTTTGACAACTGCCACTTGTACACAAAGCAGCATTTGGTGTTGTCATTTGAACCTGTATTGATGCACAGAAATCTTGATGGCACTGTGAACTTTTCTCTACATGAGAAAACATTTTTCATGTTTTGTGTCTGCCACTGGGACTTGTTTGCTTTGAGATTACAAGTACAGCCATTAACGTAATGAACTGAACGTAGCAAAAAACTTCTCCAGCATCTTTGTGAGTTTAAAGTAGTTTCTTTACACTTTATTGGGGGGAGGAGTATATTCCATAAGTGCTAAATAAAGAGATAACTTTATGTATGCAAGGTGAGAGACTGCGTGCCATCAAGGGAGGGAGCCTGTACCTGGCAGAGGTTCTTACCCGTGCCTTTGTTGCAGGTCATCTTCTGGGAAGGGCAATGATGGGCACTCCCGTGTTTCCCTCCACTTTTTCTAGGCAGTCTCAAAGCCGTAGCAGTTTCTCGCAAAGGCCCTTCAGATGATGTTTGCCTCAGTTCACACACAGGCAGCTGCGTTACCTACCTGGCTGCAGGCAGGTGCTGTCAGCCCGCCTTGCGCTGCTCCGTGTGCTGGCCGGGTCTCAGAGGAGGGTGACAGCGGCGTTCAGTGCATCCACAGCAGCAGCCGACTGCAGCTTGCTCCAGCTGCTGAAGACAGGCTTATGGCAGTGGCAGCAAAGTTTCCAGTAACAGCTGTGCTCCCAGTCTTCTCGGGGAGCTGCTGAAAGCTGCCCAGTCACTGTTGCATTACAGAGCTGATGCCAGTTTTGGCAGACGGCGCTGATTTCGGAAGCAGCTTCTCTTCCTTCCGGTCCGTGGTATTTGGTGTTACCCTTGAATCAGTATTTCGGGCTTCCCACGAGATGTGCTGGAAGGTCTTGTCTGTAGATGTCTGTAGTAGTCTCTGTATGAATCTCTGCATACTGTAGTGGGGGGGTTCAAATGATGCAGAATTAAACCCCTGTGATTTTTTTTCTGGCACACTGGCTTGCTCATCTGTCTGTCTGTCTGCCTTCCTGGCCTTTCCAACTCCCTTATATCCTGCCTCCTCCCTCGTGCTCTTGCCCCCGGATGAATTTGGCGTTCATATTTGTGGACATCGGCTGGGTTCGAAATGAGCCATGGTGAAATCAGCCTCTGGCTATATTCAGGGTGAGAGCAGGGTGCTTACCTGGCTGCAGGCCAGTTTCAGCTAGTCTTGCTGAGGGAGCTTCCTGCTGGCTCTGGTGGAAGCTGCAAAAGGCACCTGTGAGTACTTGATCTCCTAGCTACAAAACCCACAGAGATGTTCCTTTCCCCTTTATTCTGTGCTTAGAGGAGCTTTTATAAACTGATAAATAAAATCGTTCAAAATTCAAGAGATTCATGGACTCAGGCTGGCTTTTCAAAAATTTGTTCAAGCTTGATCTACTTCAGATCCCTGTTGAAGTTGGTTGGGGTGATCAAAGCCCCCAGGTGACTTGAGTTTGAAGCTGAGCTCACCTCACCTAGAGCGTTCTCCCATATTCTCTCATCCTCTGAACAAGCTCAAAAGCGATGGATGCCTTCACGGTGTGGCAGTGCCCCGGGACCTGTGGCCAAGCACCTGTGGCAAATTGCTGAGTGCTGGCACAGTCCCAGGCTGCTGGAACAGCAGGAAGGCAGCAGGGAAGTTCTTGATTTCCAGGGTCTGTGAGATGTTATCCTTTCTGGTTTTGTTTAAAGTAATTTATGCAACTTCCCGTCTTTTCTGCCTTTCTGCTGAACTTGCTGTGCTCTTCAGCAGACCCAATTAAAAGTCCTTTGGGGACGAATTGACCTCGGTGGCATTTCCTGCGTGCTTGGAGGAAGGCGAGTGTCCTGCTCTGGAGAGTTACAAGGCTTAAATGCCTTGCAAGGCTGACCATTTGCCTGGTTGGAATGACTAGGTGAAATTCGTTTGAACCCCTTCTTAGAGCGGCACAGTCTTGACTAAACCGTCAGTCCACCACACATTTAAGCTTCAGCACAACAGCAGCTCATTCTTGCCTTTGTGCCAGCGCAGGCATGATGAGCTGGATCAGGGAACTGGTCGGCCACACACCAGGTAGTTATGTTTGGGCCAGGTCAGTTGACCACTGAAACACCATTTTGTCAGGGGAGCTCTGTGCCAGCCCTGATCTCAAGCCTAGGGAGATTTCAGCACAGTCAAATCAGCTTTCCACAGGAGCAATAAAACTGGGGAATTCCTAGCCTCATGCATACACCCATGGCTCTTTCTTTGGTCTCTCAAGATGTCATTTGGTTTTTTCGCAAATTTTGCTTTAATAGGCAGGTTGTTTAATTCTGGAACAGCAGACGGCAAAAGGCTCTGGTGGTTTTGCTAGCAAAATGCTTTATTGTTGCTATGGGAATAGTCCTTGCACTGCGGCAGAGCCAGAGTGACTCCTGGCCATCTAGCAGGAGATCTGTTACACCACACCACGTTTGTGGACACTGGGAAATGAGTTGGATTCTCAGGATTTAAGGAATGTAAGAATGTAACTTAAAGCTTTCTTCCATGAGTACAACCAGAGGACGAAGTAGACATAAGTGTTACCTCTGTAACAGGCATACTGTTTCACTTTTGTTATCTCTGCTTTTTAAGAGTGAGTATCTTCAACTCCAAATATAAGACAGAGCTGCATACTAACTTTAAAAAATCTGTTTTGTTTTTAGCTCCCAAGAAGATGAGCGGCCTATGTCACCCTTCTATGTGAGGTATTTACTCAATTGTTTTCATTTCTTTTTCCGTGTGGGATTGACTCGGTATTGGAATTAAATGTGGGGAGTGATGCCAGAAATGCTGAACAGACTGTAATCAAACTGAAGATTCATGTTAAGTTCGTAATTATTGCGCAGCTAGTGGGATGAATGAGTCTTCGGAGATACAAACTCTGTTCCAATTTTTTTTGTACTTGGAGACGAGGCTCAGGGTTTAATGCCAGTCTTGTAAATTCTTAATTAGAAGGTGGACATTCGTTTCCTCTTTTCTGCAGTTCATTATGTAGCTGAGATGCCTGTCATGAGTAGCTTATAATCTGTGGGCACAGGAGAGATTTTTGCCACAAGCTTTGAGGAACTGGCAGCGTGTGCTGCTCAGAAAGAAAGCAGGAACCAGATGGTGAGTCAGCAGCCCATACAGCAACTGCTCCTCTCCTGCAGCCCAGAAAAGTAGGAGAGTGCCCGGGTCCCCAGCGTGCCTGCCTGGAGGGAATGGCGCTCGCGCTGCATTTGAACAAATTGCATTTCTTGTTTTGCCAACTGGAGGGCAAAGTCACTGCTTGTAAAAGTGGCCTAATTCTGTTGACATCAGTGAAAATTTGCTCTGCTTGCTTCAGTAGCAGGCTCAATTCCAGTGCTTTCATTTATACTTAGTGGAAGAACAGGAGCCAGGGCAATTAACAGTGAAGGGCCAGATATTATAATCAGGTTCTTTGATCTCTGCGGAGTTTAAACAAATAAAAAGAAATCCCTGTGGTGCTTTTTGTGAGAGCAGTGATATTTGGAATTCTTACAGAGATCTCTTAAATTTGTTAATTCTCTTGCATATATTCCTATTTATTTTTGTAGCTTGGGTTTTTTCTTAGAGAATTTTTCTAACATGAACTACAGAAAATGTGCATTTCATGCATACTCTTACTATGGAGACTTGCATTAAAACTGTGCAGAAATGTGGGTCAGTGAACTGTTCATGGACTAGCCTGGTTGCGTGGTCTTGTCTGCCTTCCTGTTGATTCACCATCATTCCCTGCAGTGTATTTGTGCAGATGTTGCCTAGACTGTGCTTCAAAAGCTCCAAATGGTCCGAGAAGGTTCTGCCTTTCCCTTTGGGAGATTATTTTGTAGCTGCATACATTCCCTGTCACAAGTTTTCCCCAGTTTAAATCCTCATCCTGTCTTTCCATTGAAAATAGTCCCCCTCTTTCTTTCTGGCTAGATGTGACCTTCAAATGATTGTAGGCTTTCATTACATTTCCATCTGTCTTACTGCTTAAAACTGTCCTTCCAGGCCCTTTCCTGGATCATGGAAAAATGATCCAGGAGGAGATTCTCTTCAGCTGACCTTGTCAGGGTTGCTGAGGAGATGAGGAGCAAGGAGTGGACCTGAGGAAATTGGTATCAAAGCAGGACGTTTCTGAGAGGGAGGAAGCAGATTTGGAAATTTTAAATAGAGATGTGGGCATATTAGGATGGGGAACAAAGAATGAGTGTGTCCATTGGAATGAAGGGATGGCTTTCCGTGGGAATATATCCTGCAAATAGGAAGGGAACAGTCAGGAATAAACACGTAGTTGGAGAGTGAAGAAATGGCTAGTCAGAGCAGAGAGGGAACAGCACACCTTGCAACATAAGGCTTCATGCCAAGCTTGCATCTTTTGTAATATTGCTGAGACACAATTACTTGTAAATAAAGCTGACAGCTTGTAAGTCTTGCTGCTATTTATCACACATCAAAAATGGGTACTCCTGAGGTCAGTTGCCAAGTGCAGTTAATTTGGCAGGAGAGCTGGTGCTGGCTGGGTAATTCATGGTGCTTCAACAACTGAGGACTTGAATGAGTGGCCAGTTTTTTTCTGTTCTGTTTTTTTCTGTTTGAATGTTCTAATTGTTGCCCCAGAGCTGTGCGTGACATATGTAGGAATTGCATTTCACACCATGGAAAAGGAAGGGGAGACTGTCTGCTTTAGCCATCTTATGGTCAAATCTATTTGTATTGCTACCAGCCATACTTACATAGTTTGAAATACTGTTCCAGTAATCCTTCAAGTGAATCATGAATGTGTATGTACAGAGCGGTCGCTGCTGCATTTATACAGTAGTTCCATGTAGATAGTTGTGCAACAAGTTAATTAAATGGGAACAAGAGCTCTTTAGCTTCCAAACACTGCGTAATACTTGGCTTTTGCCAGACTGAAGGAGCATTGTGTCCCTCTGTAAACCAGTTTTGGTAGGATCAAACCGGAGACTTGATTCTTCAGCGCTGTACCATGTCAGCTAGCAATGGAAATGTTTCCCTGGATGTTATTTTTAACAATAAGGCAAATGCTCAAGGTCTTAACTTTGTCAGAACTGTCAGAATGCCACCAATACACTATATCTTAAAATGGCACTGAATTAGGGTTGTGGATTTGTTTGGGCTTTTTTTCGTTAGACATTGGGAAAGTCGTGATGAAGTATAGAATTAATCACTGCTGCTGCTCTGTAAGGGAATAAGCAGTCATTAATGGTACATGAGTAAGTGGTAAATGAGGCAAAATGTGACATAGGTTTGTCAAGAGAGGTGATACTGGTACAACCAAATTATTTTTTTATAAGACTTTGCAGGGCGAGGAAGAAAAGGAGTATACCTACTCCGATGTCAGCAAAATGCTTTGTATCGGGGCCATCTGTGTGGAGAAAATGGGCATTAGTACTAGAGCTTAAAGATGGGTAGGGAGGGGGTGAGACCTATAGGTATTGCTGGTAGGAGAGGAAGGAGGTTGCTAGTGGAGCTCCTTAAGTGTCATGGACTTGTTTTCTGTAATAGCCACTGGCATAATAAAATAGAATCATGCTCATGAATTGGGTTTATAGCAGAAATTTAGGAGGGGTGAATGGAATGGGGGTGTCGTCTGGGAGAAAATATATGACAGTGAGATATGATATAGGATGATTGAGATAGATATAGGTATACAGAAAGATAAGCATGAAATATAAGATCTAGGATGAAAAATAATAACATGGGTAATAAAGTCAGGCATCTCAGGACTAATAATGAAAATCCATGACATGAAAGGGGAGTTCCTCACATTTGGAAATGCCAGGGAAGAAAAGGACGTGGGCATACTTGTTCATGGAGGGATGGAAGGGAGGCATGGGATGAAAATATTCAAGTTGAACTAATCACATGACAGTGGATATATAAAGTGAAGTATTTTCAGTATACTTGGAGGAAGTGTGGATGCACTTGTACAAGAGTCAGATGTTTCAGTAACTCGTGTTCTTATAGCATTAGATTTGTGAAGATGATTAAAGAAGTGGGCAGACCCTGTTACAAGATAGAGAAAACAGAAGGAAAGGCTTATTTACCATAAGAAATGAAACAGAGTACACATATTCCCTCTGGGTTTTAGACAGAGGGGAAGGATTGTTTATGTTAAGTAACAATACTGATGCAAGAGAAAATGTGTACAAACAGGCTATGAATAAATTTGGGCAGAAAATTAGAAATTTTGTAGCTGGAGCCCTCTTTTATTGGGCATTGCAAGGATGAGGTGGGCTTGACCAGTTCGTGAGATCTGGGGTTTGAATCCATTCACCTGCTGCTGACCAGGATTATCCTCTCCCTCTCTGTACTCCCTGGTAAGACAATTTGTTGACTCAGCTGTGCTCAATACCAGGCAAGGAGATTTCTGCACTGTTAAAAGAATCACCTTGCTGGGGGATTGATTGTTCCAGGCAGTCATACCTGAAGGGCATTTACGTTCCAAAACCTTTTGTAACAAAACCTTGTGGTAAAGGGAGTTTGTTAAAAAATGTGTAGCGCTGCTCCTTGTGTAATTCTGTAATAAGACTGTGAATGTCAGCTGTACTGAGTAATCAGTACGGAGAAGCAGTGTGCCGTTCCAGGTAATGAAGCAGCATCTGGCAACAGCAATTCCCTGTAAGCCCACTTCTAGTCAACATATGCAATGAGTTTTTGGAAGACGGGGAATCTACAGACGTGCTTCATGCTGGCCTATATGCTTTAGATTTGACATTAGTCACGTAGATGGTTTCAGAGGAGTTGAGTAGATCCTGAGATAAACCGGAGTGATATTACAGCAGGAAAAAAGCAAAAGCTTCGTAGTATGGAGCTTCCTTGTTAACATGCAGAGCATTAAACTGAAATTGGGATGAGAGCTGACATCACAAGCAATGCCAAAAATTGCATTAGAAACCCATGAATGCAGGGCAAGGCGTTGGACAGTTTCGCCTGTTTCAGTACTTCTTTTCTCTTGAAGTACTAATATCCTGTTGGTAGTATTCAACACAGCTGACTGTTTCTCCTTTTAACAGTTGTTATTTGAGACAACTCTTTTTATATAATGCAGGTAACTTTTTATATAATGCAAGTCAAGTATTCTTAGCCTGTAGTATATTGGGTAAGATGATTTACTCTGTTCTCAGGTCAATTTTCTGAAGAAACTGAAAAATCTTGTTCTAGATTTCACACCTGCTCAGAAATTTGGCCGCCTTCCCACTGGACGCTTCCTCCTCGTTGGGACATCCCATAAGAGGTCCTAAGGCCCACAGGAGTGCGGGGCCCTTTTACAAATCATGATTACGTTGTGTGATGCACAGCAATGTCCTGCATCACGTCAGCACTGGCTGAAAATAACACCAGGCTGCTGGGTGCCCCTGCTCACAGTGTCCAGCTACCGTATGGGTTTGAGGCTCCCAGAGGAGTGTTTCCCTTCTCTGTAGAGGAACCTGCCACAAACACAGCCATCCAAATTCACTGAGCTAAATTGGGTGGTGTGTATGAATCCCCTCCAGGGTTGTCTCTGCTCCAAGCAGTAGGTGTCAGTGTGCACTCATCATAAAAGGTGATCCCAGTGCAAGTGAAAAACAGCAGGAATCCTGAAGAAAACAAGACAGGTGCTTTTAGTGGGGTTAGTTTTCTGCATAGTAAGAAGGTATTGTCAAATATAATGTACCACATTTAAAGGAAGGATAATTGGATCTGAGCTTGTGAAAGCATGAAGGTACTGAGAAAACATTGAAAGTGTATCCTCTGTGTGATGGGACATCCCTGTAAGTAAGAGCACATCTCTGTTTTTAAACTCATTATTTTCATGTCTTATATGCAGACACAATCCTTCTCTTTGGCGAATGTGTGTTAAATGAAGTAGTTGTCAGAATAGATCCTATGTGAGTCTGCAGTATTGCATGTCGCAGTGTGCAACAGTTGTGGAGAGTGAACAGTGTTTAGACTATATAAATAGCTATGAAAGAGGAATTTCCTAGGTCACGGGTTGGAATAATATATTCAGGAGGACTTCAGAAATTTCCCATCTGAAATGTCAAAGCCATTTAAACATTCTTTACTTTGCTGGAATGGCAAAATGGTAAAAAGTTTTTGCATCTATTGAGGCTTTCTTACTGTTGTGCTTGGCTTTTAAAGAAACAAAAACAGGAAAAAAAAAAAAAGCTTTGCTTCCTGAATAAAGCAGATGGATTGTAAATAAATCTCAGCAATGAGTGGCCTTAGTTCCAGACTGCAAGTATAGCGTATGATTTAGGCCATTAAGTATGGTCAGGAATTAATTAATTGACTTCATAAATGAAAACCCACTCTGGGAAAATACTATGCCAGTAAGTCAGTTTGCTCTGGTTGATGTTTTTACTTCGCTCTTCGAATACCTGGATGCTAATATATTTTGCTCAATAGTGCCTTGAATGAAAAAAAACAGAAGAGGGGGTTTGATATCCAACTCGGTTATTTGCCTGCTGTCACAAGATGCCCAGTGTAGACCAAACAGGGTGCAGGTATTGCATGAGATAATTCTCACCCTGGTGCATATCTTTTAAACCTAACGAGTACTAGTCGGGGGGGCAGGGCAGATTTGATGTGTTTAAAAGTGATGGAAAATACCACCTTCCCATACTTGAGGTTGAAACGGAGTGGGAGAAGAGGCCATGCAGTAAGAGTTTACCTTACGTGTGAAGCAAGACATTATCCAGAGCTGATGGGGCACCTCTGAAAGTGAGCAAAAGACTTTGGTAAACAAGTTAGACAACGCTGGGAAGTGCTAGACTTCCCAAAAGGAAAAGCGTGAGGGTCATAAGAAGCCAGTTCAAAAGTTTATAGCACTTAAAACAGCTGTGTGCCTTGATGCAGGTTTTGCGGCTAGCTTTCTGAAAGCAAAAGTCCCCAGCACTGGGTCCTGATGCTTTCTGTCACTTGAGGAGAAGCTTTAATTTCTATCAAAAGTCGCTATTTCTCAGCGTGCTCTGCAGCAGCTGCATACTTAAATAAAGATAATCTAGCTGTGGAGATAATTGACCGTACGTGTCAGTGAAATGGAGCAGACATGAGGAGAAAATAATTAACTGAAGCAGAACATGAGTTCCCGTTGTCCGGATGATGTACCAAGCAAAGCAGCCTTTCCGAGGCAGCTGCTTGCACAGGCGGGCATGCCAAGAGGGCTCTTCTGGGCACGGCTCACCTCGCCTGCTCCACGAAGCATAAATCTAACAGCAGAGCAACTTTTGCCACCCAAGAAGTCTGGAAAACCCTGCAGGATACACCCCGCCTGCCTGGTTGCTCTTCTGGGCTGTGAAATCCTTGCAGGGCTGTGCCTTTCCCTGAGTTTGCTAACACGCTCAAGCACCTCCTGCTCTGTCCCTGGGCAGGCTGGAATCCTAAAGCCACTGTGTTAACTCTCTCCCCTCCACCATTTGTTTTGGATGTCAACTTCCTCAATGTCAAAAAGGTTGGTGGAGAGTAAATCAAGTTATTTAGCAATGCATTTAAATTAAGCTTCAAAATGAAATAGCAGGGAAAGTTACCAGTTGTGGAATTAAAAGAAATTTAGTGTATCTGGAAAAACTCTGATTTAAAATCTCTGTCTTATTGAGAGGGGGGTGATTAAAGAGCCTTAAAATATCACAGGGCTAAGAATAAAGTTATATTCAGTATACAAGGAAGTAGTATTTAGAAGGGAAATACAATAAAATCAGAATGTCAGAGCTTCATTTTGTAGTCATCCACTCAGCTGGCATGTAGCTGTATACATATTTCCTTGTTATTTATTGGTAGTTTGAAAATCACCATATTGCTGGCTCTCTGACGGAGTCTATATTGTCTGAGTAGGGCTTTTCTAGATACCACAAAGTAATTGTTATGCAGATATGCATCATTATAAATTAGCAAAGTTAATGGACTTAAAACTGAATTGGTGTTAGTGAAGCACACAGGTAACTGAGAATTAGACAACTACAGGATATATTGGGGTGTTATGAAAATTTTTGGCATTTTACTTAGGTATTTTGCAGCTTTATCTTTTCTTCTTTTTACTGCTTTTTGTGTGAAGAAGCTGGTGTGGTTTTAGTAATGATGCAAGTGGGTTGCAGGTAGTGACTGTTGGCCTTGAACACTGCAGACGGAGTTAACAGCATGAAGTTTTACTCACGTACAGTATCTAGCCTTTCGTTAAGTTTATGTGAAACAGGAGTTTGCATTTTAGCACAGTATTAATCCTGTTGGAAATATAAGTAAGAGCTGTTTCCTGAGATCTTGTCATGTCTGATGGGTAGATATACCTACATCCTAGGGTTGTTTTTAAAAAAATTAGAATCCAAACAATCCTATCTCCCCCTCCACTACCACTTTCCTGACGTGAAAACAGAGAAGAAAGTTGTGATATGAAAGCCACCCCCACTCAGTATGGATTGCATGTAAATATTACAGAAAGTTGATACAATATTAACTTACTCCCACACATGTAGGAACAGTAGCCAGCGCATGAATTGTATCTTATAACGTGGTTTAGCCTACCACACTAGCATCTTACTTGCTAATCCATCTCCCATGGGAAGCCAGGTCTTAAAAAAAAGCTTTGGGCTGGGAAGAGGCCAAATAGTTTATGTAAGTGAACAGGAAAGCAAGTAGGGTGCTTGAAATGTGGACTTCAAATTGCAAAGCCATCCAGTAGTTAATAGTCAAGACATTACGAGTGGGAAGAGATCTTGCAAATTTTTTTTCCTTTCTATGCAGATTGCACATAATAATAAGTACAGTAACACTTGTTTGTATGTCTTCTGTTTGTGAAATCATGGGAATGACACAGATGCTCAGGTGCTGTGCAGGTCATGTGAGAGATACTGGCAAATCCGTGACTGCTTTCATGCCGTGCCACCGCTCCAGGGACCTCTGCAGGGGCTGGAGATGAGCACTGAGTGAAGCCAGGACTGGAAGGGATGCACGTGTGGTTAGGGCACACTGCTTTACCCGCTCCGAGGTGAACATGCCGGCTCAGCCGAAGGAAGCTGAAGCGTATTGCGAGTCTGATTTGCAGCTGGGTGTTTGTGGGGTTTGTACTTCGCTACAGGAGTTAGGCTGTCTTGTTGGTTTTGTTGAAGTGGCTGTAGTGGCCCCTCATTCACCCTTCTCGTCCTCTGTCACCTGCCTTCCGCCACAAGTGATGCTCAAACCCAGGAAAGCTGCAGAGTGATTATCATCTGAGGGGGCTGCAGCTTCTTAGCTAGCTCTAGATCTGTACGGTGAAGTGCAAAGTATTTTGAGGGAAGCAGAGAGGAAACCTTTGGTTAGTGAAGGGAAGTCGGCTGTTGTTGGTTCTTCTGCATTGAAACGGTTTGGGAGAAACTGGTAAAGACTGAAAGCAATGAATGGCTGTTTTGGCAGGAACCACATCTTGCATCCAGCCTGGCTGGTACCCTGGCCACACAGTGCCATTTTATTGGGATATATCAGCCAGTTGTACTGCTAAGTCCTCTGCTGATACAGGGATAAATCAAAAGTAAACCCCTAGGCCTGTAACTTAGGCAAAAAGTGTCACCTTATCTGCAGAGCCGAGTCAGCGTGGGGGAAGAGGGGGCAGGGTGGGATGCAGCTTGGCAGAGAGAGGAAAGCAGTGACAGCTGTGCGAGGTGGCACGTCAGCTTGTTCAGAAGGGCTTTAAACAGCAAGCAATGACACCTACAGTCACGTCAGCTCTTCCTGAGCCTGAAAACAGGCTGAGGGAAAAGGGAAAGGGGAGAGCATACATTTTATTTTTAAAAACATGAAGCAAAGAACATGAATATCAGAGAGCGGCGGGAGGAGAACTCTGCAAAGCCTGTATTTTGCCTTTGTCCTCTGTTAATATTTAAGAATCTTTAAATAGTATGTCCCCTTACTTGGGGGAAAGTGTATACATTTTCAAGTCAGCCTCAAAAGGCGAGGACTTTTGTGATAAGGCTGAAAGAACCCGCAGCAGCAGAAAGCTCAGAAGAAAGCAAAAAAACCTGCAACGTGCTGAGGTTGAAATACTTTCCGTTAGACCTTGGCCTACTGCAAGGGAATGACAGGGAAATTAATTCTTGAGGATATTGGCATTGTCAAAATGTGCCACGTCACCATGGGAGTGAAAATTCCTTAAGGGGAAAACTTGTGGCATGCGCATGCAGTTGTTGTTGAGACAGCTCAGACCTTTAAATCTTAGTGCTGCAAAGAACAAGGGTTTTTAAGACCTTATTATGATAATTAGATCTAACTTTCTCCTTTTTTTTTTTTTTCTTCTTTTACACAGTGCCCACGTATCACAAGTCAGTAGTAACATTCCTGCTACAGGAGAGTAAGTGTCTTTTTTTACCATTTTGTAGCTACTTTTTGGTATATTGGAGCTTTTTGAAGTATTGCTGGTTATTCTTTGATTTCTCTTTAAGGGTTCTTCTTACACAAACAAAAAAAGACAGTGTTTCCCAAACCAAAGCATCTGCAATGATAGTAAATCACTTCCTTCCGAAAAATTCTCAGGCCCTTGGTTCTTTCCTCTCACTGTGCCTGCAACATTTTGGTTGAGCGGAACTTGCATATTTAGAGAAGCCATTCGCACTGTGTCATCCTCTTGCTCTTGTTTGTGCCCTGTTGCATCCTAGCAGAGGATGGGGCTCGACCCCACTACCATAACTGGGAGCAGCAGAGTTGGCTCCCTTGCTGGATCTGGAAATTGCCAATGGCTAATGGGTTTGCAGAACTGATTCTTGTCAATACATGAAACAGACGTACTTGCCTAGTTAAACCGTATGATTTTTTGCAGTTTCTAAGATCTTTTGACTTCTTCAGGAACTGCAGTCTTGGCAGACTTACAACTATAGCAACTTAGCAACAACTTTTGTAAATTATCTGGAGAAGTCAGCCCAGGTACAGGTTCCAGTGCTCATAGCTACTCAGTTGAAAATTAACCAGCAAATCCTGCAAATAACATTTATAGTTACGGAAGAAGCACTAGAAGCTATATATGGACTTTGGACAGGCGTGTTTGAAAAACTCATTCTTCAGCAGACTACTTAAAGCATTGCAAGAAACAGGGATGGGGCAGGAATGTACAAAAATGTGTTTCCAAATCTTTTCATGAAAAAAAATTTTGATTTTGCCCATAAAAACTTCCTCTGATTAAGGAAGGAAGAAAGGATATAGTACAAGAAAACGTCAGTACCAAAATGAAGGCGATTTTGTTGTGTTGAAAGTTCAAATAGTGTCACATCTTTAATTGATGCAACTGCAAGGCTCCCTTGCTGTAGCTTGTGTGGAAGCCCTCTTACTGCCAGCAGGCATGATGGTGATCTCACACCAGAGTAAGTCAAGGGTGGCTGTGGGTGCGTTCATGGCACAAGAACAGCATGAACTCAGAACCATGTCCGTGCTTGGTCACCGAGTTAAGCATATGAGGAGTTTGTAGTGAGGTACTGTTCGCGTGTTCTCATCCCCCTGTCAGACAGCAGTGAATCACCTTCTTGCAGATGATCCATTGCCTTACTGAGCTCAGATTGCACAAGACGCTTGACCAGTGTCAGCATGGCTGGGCATCAAATACAATTTTGTCAGGGCAAGGACTATTAAAGTGGAGGATGAAAGTTAGGCACCAGTGTCTGTAGTGGCAGTAAGTAAAATTAGCTGTTTTACTGACGGTTCAAAAATTTGTAGAAATAAAAAAGAGCAAGATGAATTGGAAAGGCTCAGCTCTTCTGAGGGACCTGAACATCAGGATATCTGAAGATTTTGGCTTAGCTCTCTGCAGATGTCACAGCCCTAGGATATTCTATACTGCCTTGCCATCATAATAAAACATAACCCTCGGATACCCTTGCTTTATTTCTTGTTGCAGAGAGGGAGCTCCACAAAGTCTTTGAGCTCAATTGACCTTATTTTTCGGCTTGACAGGTATTTAGAGAAGACAATCCGCTCAGCCGTGGAGCAGCATCTCTTTGATGTTCATGGCTCAGGCGGCCAGAGTTCAGAGGACTCTGAATCGGGAACATCTTCAGCCTCTTCTAATGTGTCTGCCAGGCAGAGGAGGCGACACCACAAAGAGCAGGAGGAAGCCCGGAGAAACAGAGACGTGTACGAGCCTGATTTCTTTGGTTTGGAAAGTATATTTGATTAAGTGTACCCTAGTCGTGTCCTCTTATCAAGGCAATGCTTAGTTCTGAAATGCACTGGCCTTTGCCCTGAGTTGAAAGTGCAGAGCAGACTGCAGTGCCTGTGCAGAGCTCCATTACATCAGTTAGAGCTGGGAAAGGCAGAGTTTATTAGAGGTCGTGGAGTGGGGCAAAGCATGATAAGAATCCGGGGCTTTTTACGCAGTGCAGTAGAGTTTTTAATTACATTAATTATTTGGAATTGTTTAATTACAGTATTTGTTGCTTTAGTGGAAATTCCCAAGCAGTTGGCCCTATTGCCTGTAACTTTCTTTAGATAAAAACATTGGGTTTAGATGCTTTTCTGAATTCAGAATGTCTTCAAAAATGAGATCAAGTTCCCCTTCTGTATGTGGAGGCACAGCTTATGTTTGGGTTTATTGAGGAGCCCTGGGAGTTTGTCTGAAAGTAGAAAATCTTCCTTTTGATTAATCAGAATTTAAGAATTTTTATCCTCCCTGTTATACAAAGTTTAAACACGATTTAGTGGTGAATTTCATTAGATGTCTGTCAGAGAGTAAAAATAATACCGATTTTTCCTTTCATACTCCTCTACTTGTGGCACATATTGTGTGGTACAAATGTATTACCACCACAGCCTTAACAAACACTTGCCCGAGGCATAGCTATCTTTGAGGAACTGCATCTACAGACATTGCAAGGCCATGATCTAATCAGTGCTTACACATATGTCTAGCTGTAACTCAGCACTAGTTCTTGTAGAGAATGTGTATACTTGGCTGTAGTATTGGGTTGCTAGGGTTTCAAGTTAGATTCTGAAATAAACATCCAGTCTGATCGTTTTTTCCTGGGTGCTGAATTCCTCAAATCGTATAGGATCTGCACCTTCCTGTACAAAGCTACTTTTATACAAGTGCATAACCATCAGTACCTCATGTTAATATTGCAGCCATCCTTTTTCCCAAAATGTGTCAATGCTACTGTTGTAAAAAAAATCCACAGTTACAAAATAAAAAGCTATTTCCATAGTGAAGGAAAATATGCTGTGAAGATGGTCTGGGAAATTAGCACTTGCAAGTCACCAAAGTATCTGGCAGCAGCTCTGAAGTAGTTTTTCTTGTTTAGTAGCCCTGCTGACAGGCTTCTCAGGTAAGTAGGTCAGAGACAGGCTAGTGTACGTGTTTGGAAGCATATAGTACTGCAGGGCTGTTTTTTCAGCGCTGCGTTACAGAGCTGCCTTTAGACAGGGTTGACACACTTGTTCAGGTTCAGTCCGTAAAGCTGGAGCCAAGGATTTAAAACACATCGGAAGTTTTGAATGCTGGCTAGGGTTCAAATTGTTTTCCCTGGTTCCCGTAGGTCAGATTGCTGGAACCCCTTTGGGTGAATTATCAAAATTGGGAATTCCTTTCAAAACCTTCTTTCTGTTGTTGTTTTGATTGTCAGTGACTTCATCTCCTTGCCTTGTGATGGATCACAAGAGGATTTGTAATGTCACAAGATGGGACTTCAGCTAGGAAGAGCGTTTATCGCAAAAACACATACGTGAACTCCCAGGCTTTGCAGACTACGTGATCTACAGGCTATGTATATGTAATTGGTCTGCTCAGGGGTTTGTAAAGACTTCCACAAAGGCAAATATGTTATCTTAGAAGTTTAATCATAGATTTATAATACCTCTTTGTATCTCTCTTTCACCAACAAAACCTGGAGATTCATGATCTAGAAAATCACTGAAACTTTCTGGTTTTGTTTTTGATCCGAATACTTTGTCATGCTGGCACTGTCCAGATACTACAGAGTGACTGGTTTCTTGTCACACCAGTGCAAGTCTAGATAACTTCTTCTGCTGTTCATGAAAGCAGGCTTTGGAGTCGCACAGCACTGTATAAGGCAGCCGCTCATACAACAGTTAGCAAACGTTCCAATTTCAGTGTCGAGTGTAAGCAGCCTGCCTTTAGCCTCTGGCAGGGTAGGATGGTGAAGAATGAGATGCATTGTGTTTCTCCTGTTCCCATAATGTAGTGACGTGTTATGTATGTGTGTCTTCATTATTGCACAAAGTAGAGAAGACTACTAAACAGGTTGTGAAGGGAAAACTGCATGCTGAAGGACCCAACAGGCTAATTGTGTAGGGCAAGATAAGCCACATACCAGGCTTCTGGAAAACATGCACAAACCCTGCTAGCCCAGAGAGTCCTGGCTAGTGCATCGTGTGATGACTTAAAGCTAGCTGTCCGGTTCACTTCCCAACATAGCAGAGCAGTTCTCTGTCCTAGCAGTTGTGTTGCCATTGCAGAGACGCATTCCCTTTTCTGTTTTGTGTAATTCTCAAATAGGAATCAAACATTTGGCTAACACACCACAGTCCTGCTCTTGCATTTGAGAATATGAGTAAGAGGGCTGATTATGCGGTGTCATGCACCAAAGGAGATCCTTGGACCACAGCTGTGAATCACTTTTCTAAATTAAAAGCACGTGTGTCAAAGGAAAATATGCTGCATATTCTCTATAAAGATACCGCAAACAGCCAGGAGCTAGTCCAGCTTCCATGTGCAGTCAGTGGGATTCTCTGCATTGGCTTTAGTGGGAAGTGAATCAAGTCCCAAAGGTTGATCCTCACAGCTTTCTCACCTGAGGTGTATACACCTGGCTTTCACTCCTCAATAGGATCTAGCATTGCACAGTGTGTGATTTTTGCTGCAGTAGGAAGAACCAGAGATACTGGTTTCATAGGGCGTAGAAGGTGTTGCCGGAACTGCACCAGTCAGCATGATGCATTTCTCTATTGCTACCATAAATGTAGCGGGAGAGTGTTTTAAACAACCTCTTGTAATGTCCCTTTTGTTTTTAGGGAAGTCGTCAACAAAGAAAACATTCCCTCTGGATTCAGCAATCTTGAAGACTCTATTCTAGCTGCTCAAGAAGTAGAAAAATTACAAGACAACAGCTCGGGATATCTTAGTGAAAGGAATAAACCAAAACGGCAGAAATCCAGCACCAAGCTTTCAGAGCTTAATGACAACCAGGACAGTCCTGTGGTAAGCCAGCATGCTGTACTATTTGACGCCTAGTACTAGGGTGGGGAAAAGTCTTTTTCATTTCAGTGCACATCTGGTTCCCTTGGGTAGCCATTTTTGCCTACAGTACCGGCATAAGTGGCTATTTTGGACTATGGGGAACACTGGATCCCGCACTTGTGACCTTTGTGATGAGGCAACTGAGAAGCTGTATTTCTGCTATGATCCTCTTGCTCTATCCAGAGTAATTTTCTCTTTCCATAACTTTTTGCTTTTTTCTTCTGAATTCAGCGAAGCATTTTGGAAAGAGAAAAAGGAAGTAAGTCTCTTTCCCAGTCTTTCAAAAGTCTTGCAAGGAGGTTGGAACCTCAGGTGTAGGTTTACACATTTAGGTCAAGTTTATTTTTATATTCCTGCTAAGTTCTGAAACCGTAGATCGCAAGTAGGTTCTTGATAATGAGATGACAAAGGTGTTTTATGCCTTCTCCCTAAAGTCTGTGTGTTACTGTGGTGTTTGCAATTTGCAAAACACTTTGGAGTGTGTTGGTCCAAAAGATGATCCCTCTAGCTACCTTTTACTGAGGAGGTAAATGACACTGATATAACGTCCTAAAAATCTGGAATACTGTAGAATTTTCCCAGCATATTCTTTTGTGACCTTCACGGTAGAAGACAGTTTGCCAAGTTTTACAAGCTGTAGACTAAAACTGATGCACCCTCCTTCCCTCTCAACCAAACCAGACACTGATTATAGTGTCAGCAGTTGGGAAACTGTACTGTGTTTCAGTGCAGGGTCTGCTTACAGTGGCAGAAGTGCTATGCATCCCGGTACCTGGCACCAGGCATGCATTACACAGTTACTAGTAACAGTGAAAACTGTGTGAAAAGACTGTCCTCCCGAGGTATAGGGCACTTCCTTCAGTTGTACTTAAGTTTTAGAGCCTGCTGTGAGTGAGTTCTTGATGTGACGTTGTGTTTGGACTCATTTTGTTTAGGTCACAAAATTGCAATGATCTGATGCTCTTACCCTGTGCAGAGATTCTAGAGAGAGGCGGATTTGGCTTCTCTTTGTGATAAAAAGAAGACAAGATGCCAAGAATTGTAGGCTATGCTTAGATTTAGTGCTCAATATCAGTAACCTACTCATGCGATACTTCATGGAAGAGCACAGTGAGATAGACGCACGTTCACTTTGCATCTTTGCTTGTAGCAATGGACTTTAAGATAGTCAAAGGTCAAGTGCTTACACTCTTTTCTGCACCTCTTCTCTGTACCTGTGGAGTGTAAAGCAGTTTAAATGTAAATGAGAATTTGACTCAAGATTTGGGAAAGACTGACAGAAATGTCCACTTTTGCTGTGGACCTAAAAAACATTCATGAAGTCTTAAAGCGTGCCCAGAAGAAACGTCCTCAAAATTACCTGTGTCCACTGGACTTTGCCCTGCCCCTCATTTTTGGATCTCTTGAGGGGCAGAGGCTGAAAGAAACATAAAATGGACTAACCTTGCACGAAAAGCGATTTGACGAAGATGACCATCAGCGTGGTTGTTGCTTGCTTTGCTAGAGGAAGTATCACAGTGGGATTATCAACTGGGAGTATTGTTATGAAACAGCTTGCAGAGAGCACAGTACTACTCTTTTTGAAGAGCAAAGGCTGCTTTTTAAGTTTTCATGAGTGCACTTATTTCATACTTGCATCTTGGAGACTGCCAGCAGGATGTGTGGTGGTTTAGCTTTCCTTTGGCTACATCTTTACACTTAAAATAATAACCCAAATTAGACTACCTACTTGGAGTATCAAAGGACATAACATGCACCTTAGCATTTACTAATAGGCCTTCGTCATGTAAACAAGTTTGTGATGTTGTATCTTCTTAGCCACTGTTTTCTGAGCGTTCCTGCTTTTCAAAGCCTGAAAGAGTATGTAGGACAGTGTGTGGAAGCTGTCCTCTTAGCTGTCTAATTGCATCTGACTCAAAAGTGTAAGTCAGCGGTGGAAAAACTGTCAGTTCCGCTTACTCTCCTGAGCAAACCAACCACAAAGCATTAAAAGCTTGTAACTGCATTTCAGAGACATGGTAGCCAGGTACCAGTAGGACTTGAATCTCATTAAGCAAGGCTGGAATGACTGAGCTGTGTCACCTTATGGGGCTGAAGGTGTAGCAGGTGAGAGGGGGCTGTGACTGCCCCAAGAAGTCTCTGCATGCAGTTCCCGGGACCGGGGCAGGAACCACAGTTCATTCTACTGACTGACTCCCTCCTGTTTAAGAGGGACTTGCCCAAAAACCAGGGTAGAAAACCTCCTGGACAAGTGCCCAAAGCGGCAACATGGCTTGTATTCACACTACTTACTCGAGCTGTTAGAGGACAACAGCGTTAATGTTCCTAATGGTAGCCAAGACAAATTTCAGAACAAGTTGTCATAATCAGTTGAATTTCTTGCCCTGCACTCATATTATCACAACTTAACATTACCTCTGTGCATATGGCAGTCTCTTTGCATTCTTCTGCCCATTTAAGAAGAAACTAGGGAAGGATACTCCCCTGAGAAGGGGAGTATTTTCTAAGATGAGCATAAGGAGTCCTGCTGGGAAGATGCTGTGGATTTTGGTACTTGCTCTTACAGAATTTGTACACAGCACAGAATCGCTCTCAAGATCAGCCTGTCTGTAAAATGGGAACTGGTGGGATACTGTGCAGCATTATTCTGGTAGACATTTTGAGGTCATCTGATGAAAGAGACGAAGCAGTGAGCAGCTGGGGTTTTTTGCAGGTTATGGGCAATAAAGTGTGGGGTTTGTTTTGTTACAGATGTGCAGCAGGCAGTAGTCTGATTGACTTGTTTCTAGAAGTCCTGTTGGATATTTCTATATATGATCTGTTTAATGGCCTGCAGCTTGAATCTGCTTCTCTTATGTATCTTACTGCTTTAACATTTACTGTATTACAGAGTATGGAAAGCTTTAGCTCATCCAGGCCTATAGACAGAACAGGACCTGATGACATGGAAATTTTATCTGAAGAAAGGTGATTTTTTTTTTTTTTTTTTTTAAATGTATGTATGGGTTTTTTTCCCTGTGGTTGTAGTACAACCTAAGAGATCTTCCACCACAGACTATGAGGGTGACATTTAGTTATGCTGGAGAACAGCATTACCCACCATGTTAGCTTCAAAGTAGAACTGTATGGAGGCACTGCGTATGTTGCGTGGGCTCTGCCCAGCAGCATACGCCACCAAGACTCTTCTCCCAACCTGTTAGGAATGGCACTGAAGATGCTGATGGTGCAGACTTGAAAAGAAGTCAGCTGTGCAGCACCTGAACCAGCACGCTCCACACAGGGGACTGCAGGGCCTGTCTCACCTGGCCTCTGGGTTGGGAATCCAGCCCTTTTCTTTGTGCTTCACTCTTCTGCAAGAGCTGTACAGCCCCACTCTGCTCGCCTGAGTTGGCAATTTCTCTCCGCAGTTGTGTTTGTTGGGAGAGTTGTATTGGTTTGGATTAAGGGCGCTGGAATTAAATGACATTATATTTTTCACAAATAGCTCCTGAGAGGAAGCAAAAATACATAGTTTAGCAGCCTGAAGTGCTGCAGCCCAGAGTGTCTCTTAATTTACTGAATGAATTAGTAAGTGTGCAGCTGTAGCAAGAATCTAAAAACCTATGTGTGCAGAAATCCTGCTTATTTTTGTTACAAGGCAAGTCTGGTTTTGTATTTGTAATATGTTGGTTTGTTTTTGTTTTTTTGTAGCAAAGAAAGTGAAAACGATGAGGGTTTTTTCAGGCACTCTCAGGTTGGTATGTTTTAGTTTTTGTGTTTCAGTTTTGTGGTCTCTAATTGGGCTTTTTATTGAGTAGAAACAAGTAGTCAGGCATATAGTTCTGTGAAATTTTGTTTCTCCCAGAGAAATGGAGTTAGCATTTACTTTTTCTTTCCCTTCTGTCTGCTTTTTATTTACAGAATTTAGGGGGCCTCTCAACCACTGAGGAGTCTGAAAGCATATGCTTCAGTCCCTTCAATCCCTCCTTGCCAAAAAGGGAAGTGTCACTGAAGTCAGCACTTTGGTTTAAGTGATGCCAAGTTCCTCTATTAATCATTGCAAACAGGGTGTGTGACTGGTTATCTCCCAGGGTAGTAAGATTAGCTTGTCTCTCTTGATTTCTCTAAAATAATTGTATTTGTGATTTCCTAGTGCCTTTGAACATAGGTGTCTGTGATCCGTTTGTCTTAGAAAACTGGATCATCTCCTGCTTCTGTCTAAGGGTTGGTGGTTGGGACGGATGTCGGAAGGGAACATGCAACGTTGATGGCAACAGTTTTTTCCCCAACTTTCCATTTCTGCTCAACACCCACCTCCTGCATTCACTTCATGGCAGTTTTCATCTTAACTGTTCAGCAAAGCAAAGATTGGGGTTGGGTTAGGTGAACACCTTTGCAGTCACTGGTTCATTTGGGTTTGCTTGAAACACCTCTAGGCAGCCAAGCATTTAAAATACGCGGGAGACTTATCTGAGGCACCTCTCCTTCAGTGGTGCACCCATTTTAGAGGAGCACAGTAAAACAGCTGTGGACAATGTCTGGTTTCTCTGGCTGGCTGGAGTTAACTGAGGGCTGATAGTACTTTTAAACTAGCCGCCTCTGTTTTTTTAAAAATGAAAGCCACTATGCTTCATTTCTGGTAGGTATTATTTCCATCTAGCAGGAAAGGTAAAAGATTATTTATTAACAGCTGGGCTCTGACCAGCTGTGTTGTAGCTGGAGAAATTCATGGGACACTGAAACACATAACCTCTGCAAGGGGTGTTCAGTGCTGCCCTTTGATCACTGTTCTGGCTTAGGTGGATCTCCTACTTTGCTCCCAGAGGGTCAGTAATCCCCAGTGATCCTGCACTTGCTCGTGAGCTATTGCATTTTCCAGAGTGTGGATTCTGCAACACCTTGTTCCTCACGTCCTGGCTTGCGTGTGGAGAAGGTGCTGTCACTGCCATGCCACACAATACTCCCATTAAGCTTTTAAATTAGTCTGGGGGAAGTATATTTGAATATGAAATCATAATCTTAAAAAAAACTTCTCCTTAGGAAGAGTTCTAAAATTTAGAATTCTAACTGCAGGAGAAGACGTAGCCTTAATGCAGAGATTGTATTATATAGGAATTACAAGGTCAAGAAAATGTTACATTCCTGCAGGGTAGTTTTACATTCCTTGTCCCTTATAAGCCTTTTGCTTAGGGCAGCTTAAAGACATACCTTTCATAACAAACAACTCATTCAGGATGAGGAAGGGACAGGGACTTCGTTACTCTTTTCTCTTTCTCACCCTGTCTCCAGTCTGAAGATACTAGGAAAGGTATTTGGAATTTGCTATAGCTACTGGTTGTGCAGACTCAGGTCTCCATGAGACCGGAGTAAAATACCTTGAAACACATCCCAAATTAATTTTCAGCGCTTTTGTAGCCTTCATAATCTGCCCTTGGAAGTAGCTAAGCTCCAGGATGTAGACTGTGATTTGAAAAACACGTGTTTCTGGTGCCCAGGTTTTGATAAGGGAAAGGTGTTCACACCTTTCATGTGTGATTCACACCGACATGGCAACAAGCGTAGAGGAGGATTGGCATGACTCAGGAGTAAGGCAGCAGAGTGGCGGTGTTCTTGCATCAGATTGTACTACCGAGAGGTGCTTAAGGATGCTTCCTGCTTGTGGTTGTAATGGACGATCAGATATAGGGGAAGCAAGCCTTTTAAACAAAACTGATTTGAATCCACATGTAATCAAACAGAATACAACTTCCTGATCAGAATTCAAAGATCTTTCTGTTGCCATTTGTTTCTAGCTGCTTGAGCTACTCTTTATGCTTGAATCTCCTTTGGAGCAGGGAGAATGAAAGCAGCTGACTTATCCCCAAGTTACTTAGATCTGTAGTTACTGGTACCTGCAAAGCATGTCTGCAGAAGCAGCTTCTAAAAAGCAGAACTCAAGTGCCTAGTTTGAAGATTTTTTTTGTGGTCATTTATGTAATATCTGCAGTGCACTGTGACTGCCATCTGCTACTGAGATCATGAACTTGCTCCCTCTCTGGTTTGTAAGAAATTGTGGCACATCCACACCCGAAGCACAGTAGTTGTCCCTTACTTGATTTTTCTCCTGAAGGTTGGCAACTGGTGGCATCAGGAAATCAAATAGGAAAATAAGTGATGGGAATACTGAATTATCTACCACTCTATGGGTTTGGAGCGTTAATGCAAAGAAGGTTAAACATCTGCTTTCTTGAGTCTCCTGGGTTTGTACCACCATTGTTCTTCAGAACGCCTAATGATTTATTCATTGTATTAGAGGCTACATCAGTGAGCAAGGAAAGGAGAGTAACTGGCTGCAGGCACAGCACAGGCCTGTTTTTAAACAGCTTTTAAATATTTCCAACAACTGAAGTGGCTTTAGAAGGAAGAAGGCACTGATAATGATCTTTCTAATATATCTGTAATGGAAATGTTTACCCATCTGGGAGATGCTCTTATATCTGCTACAGGTGTCTTCTAAGAGTCTTAATAAGTCAGATCGTACACTCTTCATAGAAAGACATTTAACTCTGTAATTAGTATCAGTAGTGGTGACGAGATGGTATTTTCAGGTTGCTCCCTTTGAAATTGTTAAAATCTAGATAAGTTCCTCTCTTCACACGTCTTGATGTTATTAAAAATAGCACCTATTTTGAAATTTAATGCTCTATTTCTTTCAGCCTTAAAATACTGTGCTGGCAATTTAAATGCAGTTTATCAGCTGGTACAGTTTGTTCTTTAGTAAATGTAGAAGACTGCCTGTTTCTGGCCACTGACCAGTCTGTTTGTAATGTACACTGACTATTTAGATCCTGGCAAGAAATTTGTTAGTGGACCTTAAAGAAATATTTAAGTCCTCCCAACCTGGAAGCAGCTTAAAAGATATTGAATGGTGAATTAGCATTTTTCCATGTACAGCTCTCACAATAAACACGTTTGTAATCAGATTTAGTGTCAAGCTGTATGAGTTATTAATGCTTGGCAAACTGTCATCTAGTGTTTTCTTTTGTTATAATGTTTCAAAAAGGCGATATATTGAAATGAAAAGGAAATACAAACCTTATACAAATACAATGCAGAACACTCTTTACAAAAAACAGGGTGTTCATCACCTGGGTTTTTAGAACCGTAGAACAGTCCAGGTTGGAAGGGACCTCAAAAGGTCGCCCGGTCCAACCTTTTGTGGGAAAGGGAGCCTAGATGAGATTATCTAGCACCCTGTCCAGGTGCAGGAATTGATGGGATTGAATCCGGATAAAAACATTTGTTCATATGATTTATCTACTGGGCAGGTTTTTTCCTTCTCTACATGAAGCTTACTTGTTTTTCTCTGCTCAAGGGGGGAAAAAAGCCCAAACACACCATTAGCTTTATTCAGATGAAAAAAATTAAATGTGCCTTAGTGGCATGTGCTGAGGATATTGATTTAGTACAGTTTGACCATGCTTCTGAATTCACAAGTAAAATACATCCAAATGTACCGGTTATTTTCTTTAGGCCCGTTTTCTTCACATATCAGCATATGCAGATTGCTAACTAGGTTATCAAAATACCCGTGGGGGGAAAATCTGCATGTTGACTACCTGCTAGGCTGTATTTGAGAGAATTATGCCTAACCTGTTCTTACCAAGATCAAATAGTTTATGTAGTAATGTAAAGCTGTCTATTCTGATAGCTCTGTGTTTGTTGGTGGGTTTATGCATATCACACTATATGTTTATGTACATGCTTTATACTTCCTTTTCCCTACTGCCCTCCATGAGGCATTACAGCTAATTTATTTTAGAGTGACAAAAGTGCTCGTGTCATCAAGCACTATTACAGACACGCACACTGTGTATCTGGATTGTGGGAATGACAGTGATTTCTGCATAAATGCACACGACGTGTGGTATGTGCAGGGGTGAATAGTGGTGAGACAAACAGCAGTTGCTTCTGGGTAGTGCTAGATGATGAATCATTTACTTGACAGCATTCTGCCTTTTTTTTTTTTTCCTAAGTCATTGGATGCTTGTGTGAATTTTTTGGCTTTTTCCCAGAGTCCACACTAGTTCCAGCTGAGATGCCAAACCCCACTGCCGTTTGGATTTGCGCAACGCTGCTTTAATACCCAGAGCTCCTCCATAAATAGTTCTGCACTCCCCACACCCAGCTAGAAAACAACCACAGGAAATCGGGGAATGTGCAGCCAGCACAGCTTAGCTGGCACTAATTGATCTGAGCCAGCACAGCCTGCATGAGAGCATTCATGTACATAGCCTGCTCTGCTTGCTGTCTGCGGCTGCTACCTCAGGAGCTCCGGTGCCTGCTTTTTAGAAGACACCATATTGCTACAGCCTTACAACAGCAGCAGCAGCGTTTTTGTTGTTGCTCCAAGGACTTGCACTCCTGTAGGAAGTGTACGTAGCCGCCCCCTCTCTCCCTTTCTGCCTGCCTTCCTCCCTCCTTTTTCATCCCCATCGATTACTGGAGGCTTTTTCAGCTGCATGCAGTTGTCAGGGCAGACGGTCTCAGGAACTTGCAGTGGCTTTCTAAAGAAGGAAGAAATCAAGGAAGGCAGATGGACGGATGTCTTTACCGGTGTGGGTGAGCAATTAGTACATAGGGGTCACCCAGCAGGGCATCTGGATTTGGAGCTGGAAATGTCAGGGTCTGTTTGTTTGGACCTTTTTAGCTAAAGGCATGAGCTTACTGCTGCTGTGACTGCAGGGATTTTTTTTTTTCCTCCTCTGCCTCCTGAAACATTTTTTCTTCTTTCTCTCTCATTTCTGTGGGTGTATGGGAATATAGCTGACTTCAAGTATGAAGATTCAAGAGCATCCAAGCATTCCTGAAAACAAGTTGCAAAGAAATCAAGATGCTGATGATCAGGAAAACAGCTTTGTGTCAGAAGTGCCTCAGCTGGATTTGACAGCGCTGTGTGATGACAACAACTGGGAAGGTAGGATTGTGTGATGGCTGGTCGTATGAGTGAAATGAGAGAGGGAAACCAGAGTGGGCTGGGTGTATCTTTATGTGATCATGTTCCCTTGCCAAAAACAACAGGAAAGCAATTTTGTCCTGAACATGGAACCGAAAGTTTGGAGAAACTGGAAGCGAAATATTGAATGGGTACCAATTCTAATTGTCACTTAGAGGAAGAAAATTAATTGTTTTATTCTTGAAGTTACTTTCATGTGCTGTTTAGTACTGTTAAGTCTCTGAGTGTTTCAGGATAACTTATTTCTTGGTGGCTGGTCACTTGAGTATTAAGCTAGACTGCCCTACACTTCAAAGAGACTGGGTATTTCAGTCTAAAAGGAACCTCCTTCTTTCTCCCTTTTCTTTCACTTAAATCACTATTTGGAAATAATGATTTGGGTCTGAAAAGCACAGCTGGAAAAAAGGCTGTCTATCTGCTACTCTGTCTTTTGATGGCTTTTACAAACAACTTTTTTTTTTTTTTTATGTATGCTGTGAAAAAATTCTGATCACCAGCTCAAGCGGCAGTGTTAAATTGCATGTCGTTTGAATTATTTTAGTGCTGTTTCTTAGCTCTCATCTCCAGAGTGCATGCTTGGTTGGCCTGTTTGCACTGACTCACTTAAGAGTGGGAAATCTGGGGGAACTCTGTGGGTGCCACAAGCCTCAATTTCATTTGAAATGGAGATGAATTGGAGGTGTCCAGCACCTCTGGGATCAAACCCTTTTCCAATTACTGAGTATGTCTCTGTGTACAAGCAGGAATTCTTATGTTAGTTTGTGCTTTAGGAGTGAAAGAGGGGTTTTGACAGGGAAGTAACAGGAAAATGCGAGTATGGTATTTTAATAAAGCAAAGGAGGGAAAATGTGTAGCTAATTTAGTGCTCTAAAAAAACAGTCTCTGAGGAACACTGAGAAGTTAAGTTCTCTGCTCCTGCTGCCACAGCGTACGTGACCTAGTATATTTTGCCTTTCCCTCTAGGAGTGGAGTAGTTATGACACTTCAGGCATGAGTAAAGAAAACCTGCAGCCGTGGCTGCCTTTGATTCAGCCAGGCAACTGGTCACCATGGGGAGAATTTCTCCTCTTGCTTGCTAGGCGGGGATTCCCTGGGTGGTATCACCACGCGTGCAACATGGCTGATCAAAGTGCCATGGAAGGGCTCCCAGGAGGCCTTGGCTGCCTTACGTGTCTGCTGAGGTGCTAATTAGCACAGCCCCGCAGGGTCTCGAGCCAGGGTGAGCACGTCTGTGTTCCCAGAGGTGATGTGTGGCTTCAGCCATCATTTGAACCTTTGGAAATAATGACTCTTTTTTTTTTTTTTTTTTTTTTTTTTTTTTTTTCCCTTTCTTCTTCCTGGGTTACTAATGGGAGTCATATGAATGCATGAAAGGCAGAACACAGCTCCTTTCTGTCTGCCAGAGGCTTTCCCATCATATGAAATAAGTTGCACCTTTGGTACAACTCCTTCTTCGTAGGCATGCTCTTATGTTTGGATTCTAGCTTTTTTGTCCTGCAAATACGAAATAGGATTATGATGACATGCGACTGTGCTTGAAGAGTGCTTCTCTCTGATTCTTCCTTCCTCCATTCCGTTCACATGTATTTCACAAGAGGAGGAGGTGGGCAGTTGCAAAAGCATCAGCGGTCTGGGGTGAGAGATGTCATCTAAAATACTCGTCTTCCAGAATCACCATTTTGTTGGCACAGATGAAAGAGCAGCAAAATGGTGCCTTCTGTGTCTCAGCAAGGAAAGACCAAGCCTTTCCTAGCTGTGGATGTGAAATCAAGCTCGCAGCAGCCAGGAAGGGGAAAATCTTAGCGTCAACTCTCAGACTGCTTCTGCAGGTAACAGCAGAGTCTGTCGTTGAGACTGGCTTGCAAGGCAGGGTTCTACCACTCTTCCAGTGCTCTAGCAGCCAGGGCACCCTCCCTTCCCCTGCCAGCTTGTGTCACTCAAACCTTCACATGTCTCTTCAGGATCTGTGCTGCAGCTCTAGTTGCATCCCCAGGGAAAAGGGAAAGGACTGTGCCTCCAAATGCAGTAACACTGAGTTATTTGTTGTTTTGCTCTAGCAAATTTGGTAGGTCCATCTCTCAGGTAATTACCCATTCCTCCAGGACACAGTTGAGGTGACTTTTGGGGACAGGGTCTTCTGTATCATAGTGCAGGAGATACAGAGCATCTAGCGACCAGGGCAACTGCTGGGCCTTTCACAAATGGCTTGTGAGAACAATTACAGGTTGAGGGTTGCCTTCAGCTGTAGCTGTCACTGCCTCCAGTCAAATGTTAGGAGAGGGCCTTGAAGAATAGGCACAAGATTATGCAAGACAACTGTGTCCATTGACTAGCTTTTATTTGTCACTCAGGCAGACCCTCCATCATGTTAAGACCAGTGCTGACTTAAAAACCCTCATTCAGGGACACAGAACTGTGATAACTGCTGCCAGGTGAGCTGGCAGGGCCCCCTGCCTTTTCTGTTGTGCTAGAAGTAATTTTTATGAGGTTTGGGGGTTTTTGTTTCTTTTTTTTTAAAGTTTACTGCATAGTCAAATCTGTACACAAGAGGAGAGGTTTGGTGTACTTCTCCAGGCTATGTTGCCTTTACCTAAAGCTGAGTAGAGAGAGGACAGAGAAATTTGCTTCCCGATTCCTCCAGTGCATAGGCTCACGCTCTGCCATGTGCCTGCTTTCTGCATCCACCTTGCCTGCTACGTATAGGGGCATATGCATAGTAATTGTCAGGCTATTGATGGAGTACACAGGGTGTGAGCTGTGCCCCAGCCAAATTCAAGTGCTGAACACTTCACCTAGGTGCATTTTCCATGGTCCAAGAGAACTATTTTACTAGTGTGCATCTGGTGGATGCAGATCAAATAGTTTTATTCTCGGGCTGGGCGTGAACCGGGCTGTCTCCCTGAACTGGGATGTCTGACTGCTAGGCTTGCCTGCTAAGCCAGTCAGTCGGTGCCAGCTGAGATGGCTTGCGAGCGAGCATTTTCAGAGCTACTTCCACAGCAAAGGTTTTTAATTGTTGTGGATTACGTCTGAATCGAGTGCTGTGAGCGAGGAGGACAGAGTGTTCTCTCACAGTCCAGCACTATTGTGCAGATTTCTTACCAAACGTTTCTAATTCAAGCCCAGAACTTGCTATCCTGCCCTCAAGGAAAATCTGGAAGTGTGTTGCTCTCTCCATAACAGTGGCTGGCCCTGTCAGCAGCTTGGAACTGAACAGGCAGTTCAGTAAATCGATATGATGCGTGTGATTGCTGCCTACGTCGCCTAATTACTGACGTTTTAAAAAAAGTTCTGTAGATGAGATTTCAAGCAGAGTTTGCAGTAACAAGCACTTCTGAAACAAGCAGCGGACATTTTTCTGCAAACTTTGAAGCTTAAAGAAAAAGAATAAAAGCAGAAGTTTAAAACACAGTTTGAGTTCTCGGTGTTGAGAACTCAAGTATTGCAGCACTGAGACCCTGAGGGTGAAGCTGATCTACAAATAGTTTCGACACTGACTTAATTGATACTTTCCCATGAAAAAAAAAAAAAAAAGAGTAACGCAGAAAAAAATCCAAAGAGTATAATAACAGGGAATCTGCATTTAGATCTCTTTTTTTTCAACACTGTGGACTTAGATACATCAGTGTATTTGTGTGTAACGCTCTTTAGCATAAGAAATCAAAAGGTGATGAAACACACTGCATTCTTATTACTATGTGTAGAAAAGAATAATTGCATTGTTTACTGATTTTATAGCATCAATATTTTTAAAATGTATATTTTTGATTGTTTATTATGATGTTATAAACAAAATACAAAGGTGGCTTGCCAGCTGACAGATGTGTCATCTCACTCACTGAAAAGGCATGGTAGTGCTTTATTTGGGCCATTCTTTTTGATCTACGTAGGAGGAATACCTCCTGATGTATTCAAACAAGGATGTTTTCAAACAGTTATTTATAAGATGAGTAAAATAGGTTGTTACTGAGCTAGTGAATGTTTTGGGGTTTTAAATTGCTTTATTCACTTCATTATGAGAGGTCTTTCTGGGGTTTTTCAAGTGGGATTTAATACTAGGACCTCAGTTGTAATTAGTTTAGGCTTTTTAATCCCTCTGGACCTACTTCAGTTTACAGCAGCTAAGATTTGGCCTCCTCTTTTTGTCAGATGGGTGCGTGTTAGCAGCATATATCAGCTGTGTGGCTACAGAGAGGGAAACAGGAGATGCCCATGGCATTTTGCTGGCTGCACCTCAGGTGGGATGTGTGTGGGCACCCCTCTGTTGTGCCTGCAGCCCCCAGTAACCCTGTGGCAAATATACAATGTAATGATAAAAAAAGTCAGTTTTTGTCAGCAAGAGGGCTTGGTGCTCACCAGTAATACGCCAATTTGATACAATTAATCTTTCTTCCTTCTCGCATGATACGTGCTTATTAATATCTCCAGCCCTCTATGCGGCAGGTTGGCAGAGAGGTTGCATTGCCATAGGCGTATGCATGCCTACAGAGTTCTGCAGAGCAACACCTGGCAGATGGCTGACAGCTTTGTTGAAAGATTAGCTAGTTGTGGGATTTTGAGAGGGAGTGTAGCACTTCTGAAGGACTGCAGGCTCAATACCAGCGTATTTCACTTCATCTGTGCCAACTTAGAAAAGGCATACCTAAAAGAAATGCATTGAGAGTCTGACCAAGAAATAGAACATTTTTTCACCCTTTCTCTGCACTGGTGCAGCCATGGTGGTTAAATATTCCCAAATATTTTTTTTTTATGAAAGGTTGTCATTATGGAAAATGGGGAAAAAAATAGTACATAGAAAGAATATGCAGATGAGTAGAAAACTGAGAGTTTTCTCTGAGCAGGAGAGATCTGTTCAAGAGAGAAGATGAATGAGGGTAGCTGTTCTGTCAAGTCAATGGCAAAGAAAAGGTAAAACATTCTTTACTGAGATTTTCTTCTTCAATTAGCAGAAGGGGGAAAGGGTGACAACATTAATCCTGATAGCAGATACTTCAAACCTGAGCCATTATAGTCCAGGAATTTAGCAGCCTTCAGAAAAGGCTCAACACTTGATAGCTATCTTGGATAAATGAATAACAAAGGATATTATGTATTCTGTCAAACAGGAATTGATTGATTGTGCACTGTCAGAAAAAGCAGCAGCTTACTCTTAGCAGGTTCCTGTATACTTGTGCAATCCAGCAATTCCAGTGCTTCCAGCTGAAGCTGCTGGCACCTGGCCGGTATGAGAGAGAAAGCAGTCGGACTACAGCTCTGGTCCACTCGGTGATCTGATGTAGATAAAATCCGTAATTCTACATACCTAAATATGTTCCTTAATTAATTGCTGTGTTACTTTCAGGGGGGGTTAGCCATTTTGTGTCCAGGTGAGATTTTTTCTTCTTAATACTTAGAGTCAGCAAGAGAAACAAGTTACCCATAGAGTCAGGCCTTCCAGGAGCGAGGGTTAAGAACAGCTGATTTTCTATAGCAGCCATTTCTTCTGTCAAGTCTCAAATTTGATTTTTCCTTTTTGGACTTTTTTCCTTCTCCTTTTTAACACTTTCTCCTTTGGAACATGAGTTTCTATTTTTGGGCAGTATTTCGAAATCAACAAAATAGAAAGGAGAATAGAATCATTAAGGTTGGAAAAGGCCTCTAAGATCATCTAGTCCAAAAGTAGACATACCTCAGTCTCCACTAGCTTGCGTAAAGTGCTTTGCTGTCTTTTGGGTTTTGATCAGAGGCTCTTTGAGCCATTGCAGTTCCCTGAATGTCGCATGCTATCTGGTATATAAATCCACCTTGGGACAAAGTCACATGCATCATGCATGATTAATAATGGCTTTGTTAGCTGGTGTGGTAGCAGCTTAATTTGGTTACTGCTAAATATGCTGCTGATTTCTTCCAAGTTTATTCCATCTCTGTAAATCCCATAGAGGTGTGATTTAACAATTTCCAAGAGCAAATTCTGTTTGGGGTGAGAGTGTATTCCAAAAATTGGAAGTGAGAGATGTCTGGAAGAATCGCATGCATCACTTAACCTCATTCCTGCTAGTCAAATGTATCAAACTTGTTCCTTTTGTGTTATTAGCCTTTATTTTGCTACAAAAGGTCTTGTGAGGGCCTTCCTGAAATCATGAAAGATTCAGGGAAGTGTGCGACACTGAAGTGTCGCAGTTTGGCTGAAGGGTTTGCCCTTTGTTTCACCTTCCTTCTTATCAGATTCCTTGAGCAAAACATTTCAGGTATTAGGAACTGCCAAGGTTGAATGCAGCTTAGAAAAAACTCTTGTTCCAGAAATTAACTGAGGGAAGTGCAGGCTGCATAAGCTTTCCAATCCATGGCAAAACAGCCTACATGCACTTGGGACTCGCACACCTCATCGAAGTAGCCTCTGCGAGCCAGGCTTGTATGTGCTTTGCTTATCACACCACCTGCGAGAGGCTCTTCAGCAAAAACCTCCAGCCATTCCTTTCAGAGCAACACATCAGTTTGCAAGAAGCACCAACCTCTAAGCAGAGGCGTGCCATTTATATTCATGTGCTGAGGAAGAAGGGAAGAGGAGAGCATCTTTTGACGCTGTGTATAGGCAAAATACCACTGAGCCTGTCATTACTGAATCGTGGATGATCTTGTGCTGCCCGAACTGTACATGGGAGAGAATATTAAACAGCGTAGAGGTTCTGTAAGGGAATCCTCATGCAATCCATTCTGAGCTATGAAAATGTTAACCTTGTTCAAAATTGATAACTTCAAAAGCCCCTTCACTTCGTGGAAGAGGAGTAGACGCACTAGGCACGGGAAATAACAAGGCTATAGCTCTGTGACTGGTCTGGGAGCTTTCTATAAGGTTTTTGTTTTGTTACTTGGCTCTAGAACTATTTGTTAGATTTATAAGGTCAAAGCCTGGCTCTTAAACTGTCTAATCCTGTGGTGCTAAGTAGGAGCATGCAAATCAGCTTAGTAAACTATCTGAACACAAAACGTTAGACTCCTTACGGCATCTGGAGGGAGTGATCACAAGATTGAGGCGATTGCTTTCCGTGGGCTCCACTATGCTAATCAGCAATGCTAAGTTGGGTTTCCCTTTCTCTCCCAATCCGCCATCTCGCTATAGAACATTGCTTTTACTTCCAGCTGGTTAGATCGTCCAAGGGACTGAAGATTTCCTCACTTTTCTACCATGCTGTTAAGCAGCAGGATTGCATGTGAAAGAGAAAAGGGGGAAACTCAGACCGTATTGCCATCATTGTTAATGTAGAGGCTAGGCACCCTGTGGAACAGGTAGTAATGTGAGACACCTTTTCCTTGCAGTCTAGAAGAACCTGTGCTTACTCCTAATCTTTGAATTTCCAATAGCTGGTGGCAGGGTCATACTGGAGTGCTGGAGGCTATGGGAGGACAATTAATATGCTATTCTTTTACAGCATTTGTATGTCCTGAAACTGAAAAAAAAATCCTCCTGTAATCTAGTTACCTTCTTTTTGCTGCCCTGTGCCAATAATTCTCTCTTGTCCAGCATAACTTGTTCCTCAAAGGTGCTGGCTGGTGATAGCCTCGTTTGGTGTCAGTCTGTGGTAATTACTGGCCAACTTTTGGGTACAGTTTTCTGTTGCACCTAGGAGATTATTTATGTTTGTGTAAAGTACCCACTGTGGCCAGGCAATGCTTTGCTTGCTTTGAGCACTGGGCAGATGTGAGTAATGACCCAGAGAATGCCTGATGACAAGGAATCGTGGTCCAGGACAAATGGGTCAGGGTTCATTAGAAAAGTTGCCTGGAGTCTGTCGTACATGTAAAACAAAAACGATAAAACAAGCCTTTGTCTTACTGTTCCCAGAGCCCATCCCTGCTCTTTCCTCATGGCAGCGAGACGGCTTAGACTCAGATGAGGCTCGCCTTTCCCCGCAGGCCGGTCGCTTAATTCGCCAGCTTCTGGATGAGGACAGCGATCCTATGCTGTCCCCTCGCTTCTATGCCTATGGACAGAGCCAACAGTACCTGGATGATACAGAAGTGCCTCCTTCCCCTCCCAATTCTCATTCCTTCATGAGGTGGGTTGTGATTTGCCGTGCTGACTCTCGCACCCAGCTGTAAAGGGTTTGCAGTTGCATGAAGCAACAGCTCTTTGGATCACATACACCAGATAGCTGTGGTGTGTTGGGTTTCTGTTTCTACTGACGGGAAACTGATATTTTTAGAAAAGTTCTTGGTAACTAATCGTTTCTGGCTTTGTGAATTAATATCTAGGGAGTTGCTGTTGCTGAAAGAGGCTGTTACAGTCTCTTTTGCTATTTGTCATTATGGAGTAGCAACATAACTTTCTCACTTCTGTGGGATTTGCCTTTATTTACACGAAGTTTAAGTAGCCTTCTCTGCATGAAGATGTACTGTGGCTGTTTGGATAAGCTCTTCTTGCAATGTCTGCTCTTGGTAGGAGGCGGAGTTCATCTTTGGGATCTTATGAAGATGACAGAGAGGACCTTACACCTGCACAACTCACACGGAGGATTCAGGGACTGAAGAAAAAGATCAGGAGATTTGAGGACAAATTCGAAGAGGAGAGGAAATACAGAGTGAGTCTCTAGGAGTTAAGCATTTGTATGGAGAGGTATGCATTAGCAACAAAGAGAAGGGACATCAGGGAAGTCTGTCAAACACACAGAGAGCTTGAAAGCTTTTATAAGGGTGAAAAAAAAGATTAAAAGAAAAAAGCTGGTGCCCAAAAAAAGAAAATTTGCATCCATACCAAGCAAGTTACCTTTCCAGGCATTATGTACTATCATTGCAACACAAGAGGTAGCCTAATAAATTCATAGGATTTTGATCACTGCTTAAGACAATGTGCCAAAAGCACACACTCAGTGTGTAGGAATAGCTGTGTTAAACTTCTGTTTGTTTATTTATTCAAGTTCAGCTTATGGGAACCACAATTGTGCATCTCATTTGCATGATGGTAATCCCAGGACACCAGTGTATTGCAGAGGAGAGGGAGCAGCTGCCTTTACTCCTGAGCAAGGAACCACAGTCAAGTGCTGCTGAGCAGTAGCAGTGTACTGTATTCTAATTATTCCTGATATGCCCTTACGATGCACAGAAAGCTTTTTGAGGAACTAAAGCTTTGCCTGTGTGCATCTTTGGTGATCTAAACCACAAAGGATTGTACTGAAAGGATCTTGTCTGCAGTAGAAAAGAAAAGGCTGGAAGAAATGCTCAGAGCTTGCTGTAGCCTAGCATTCGAGTTATTTTCGTGTCTTTGGATGTAAGGCAGCCTTTGGTGTGGATACATGCATCCTAACACTTCTCAAACTGTTCATGCTAGGCTGCTTCTATTTTGGAGGTACCCTCTTGTTAGGAAACAGTAGGCACAAGGATTCCAGTGTGCATCTGGCCCTCTGAGCCACTCCTACAACTTAATGTTTGCCATCAAAAGTTTTGTGTTTTCTAAAAAGAAAATCAATCGCATGATGCCCCTAAGAGACAGTGTTGTGGCAGGTAGGAACAATTAAAGCAAGGTCTGAAATGAGCTGGTCAGAGGTATGCAGGCGCCAGTCAGAAGCCAGTGCCCATGCTCTATGCTGGGTCCAAATTCTGTTGTACCTCTTTTTGTGGCACATGCTTGTTTCAGTGGGTCTCTCCTGTTGGTTTAACACAGATTCAGCATGACTGTTCTTTCCTCCCAGCCTTCCCACAGCGACAAAGCAGCCAACCCTGAAGTGCTCAAATGGACAAATGATTTGGCTAAATTCCGAAAGCAACTTAAAGGTGAGCAGCCACCACTGGTGCACCTTCACACGGGGCAGCTGGACTCTGCCTCATTTAAATTTGATGTTAGGCAGTGATCCTGTCACTGTCACATTTTAAAAAAGAAAAATTATTCATCTTCCCCCAAATGTCCCTGTTTAGAGTCAAAGCTGAAGATATCAGAGGAAGACCTTGGCCCTGTTGTGCGTCAGCGGAGCAACACGCTCCCTAAGAGCTTCGGCTCTCAGCTCGAGAAGGATGATGACAAGAAGCAAGACCTGTCAGATAAATCTGCCAAGCCTGCCGTGGAAGTGACCCTTGATTCTATCCAGAAGAAGCTTCAAGAAAAACGAACAGAGACAAACCGACCTGAAGACATTAAGGTATAACGTAGACAGATCAGATTTAGGCCTTTAAGTACAAGTAGGTAACTCGTGACTGCACAGTCACTGGTGGAAGCCCTGTAGTCTTCTACGTTTTGCCACAAAGTCTACAACCTTTACTCCTGGCTCACTTGCTTTAGTTTCTTTCCCTCTGCCTTTAGTATCTGATTTTTTTTCCCAGAGTTCGGTTTCTATTGAATGTCATTGTGTGTTCTTTTTCTGATCCTTGTATATTCCAAGTAACGTTTCTGAATTATTGCAATATTTCCTGCCCTATATTTGGCTATTTCTGTTGTTATGTCCAAAGGCTTTTGACAAATTCTGAGTCTTCCAGTGATTCTGGACATTGGATCATCTGTTTTCTTCTAGTTTCACTCCAAAGCTGAATGCTTTTCTCTCAGGGCGTTTTATCGCTGCTCTTCAGATTTTCACATTGAGCTCTGTTAGCTGCTGTAATCTCTGAGGGTTATCAGCAAGGAGGCCTTTGGGTCTGATGTTGCTAGTTCCTGAGGTTTGGGCAGCCTTGTAAGTGAAGTCCTTGAGTCTGCTGACATGTAAATTGTGCAGTGCTTTGTAAGAGAGGGGCAGACAGCATTATCTCTGTTTATTAGATCTGCAGAAGAAGAAGATACACACAGAGTGTGTTTGGCTCTTTTCTGACGGTAGCAAGAATCCACAGCCTGGCCATTTAAAGAGGACCTGTGATAGTATTTCATGCTGTGATAGAGGGAGAAGGCTCAGTGTCAGGCAAGTTCAGTGGGGGAACTCTGGCTAACTTAGCTAGGGAAGTCTTCTCCAACTGTTTGCCCTTTTTTTGGCTTGGTCCCCTCAGCCTGTCTGCCAGAGCTTTTCACTCCATTGCAGAATTGGCAGAAGGAGGCGGTCTGACTGCTCTTCAGTTCTTGGTAAAGCATGTTTGTGGCAGTCAAAGCAAAGATGGCAAGCTTTGCAAGAGGTACTGGAGCTTGTCTCGGATTTGGAGGAAAAAGAAACAACATGTGTTTTGTTGTAGAATTTACACTTCGGATCTTAACTGAAAAAGAGCCACTACCATTAAAAGCTGAGTACCGTTGTTTTTTCAAAGCACACTGATAATCGGTAAATCCCTAAGTATATAAAATACCTTCATATGCAAAGTTTATATGGTTTTAATCTGCCTTCATTGTGCATAGGGTGCCGCTCACATTAACAGTCTCTTAGGCAATATAGCTGGGAAAAGAGGACTGGAAGGCAGAGATGAGTCTTCAAAATATTAATGTCAAAATGACATGACTTTGGTTAGGTCACAAATCAGTATTGTTTGAGTCCAGGAATCTGACTTTTTTTTTTTTTCCTTCCTCCTATCTCTCTGTGCCACTTTTCATAGGACATGACAAGAGATCAGATAGCAGCTGAAAAGGTGGCTCTTCAAAAAGCTTTGCTGTATTATGAAAGCATTCACGGCAGACCGGTATGTACAGCAGCATTTTTTTCAAAGTACATCTTTATATGTCTTTATCTGTGATAAATGATCCCCCCAATGCTCCTTTGATGTCACAGTCACTAGAACTTCTTGCTGTTCAAACCACACGTGCATCCTCCAGTCCACCTCCCTGATCCTTCAGTACTGCTGCTACTAAGGAGTCTGTTTTCAGCAAGGTGATGTCTGTACACAGTCCTGGGCTTGGCAGATACCTGTATGACCAAGCCTACAGGCTGAATGAGGCTCAATATGCATTATTTTGGCATTGCGCTCACCAGGATCCACAGACATCCCATTTGTGGCCCAGCGGACTCACCAGTTTTGTTGGGGATACAGACAGTCTGCACGGGAATAGTTCTGTGTGGTCCCCCATCCAACCAGGAATTTTGCAATTTGCTAGTATTAATGGCTAACTGGGGAGACAGGTGTGCATACATTGCTCCCTCTTAGAGGAGCTACAGCATGTTTCTCGTGACGCCTTGCTGTTTGTAGGGAGGCACCTGCACCTTGCTATTGCACAATCCTCTTGTGCCAAAGGATTCATGAAACAGTTTGTCTCTTCAGCATCACAGCGTAAGTTGAGAGGAGATTTCATTCTTCCCCTGAGAAATGGATGTTTTTTTCCATGTGCCAGTGGAGGCAAAGGGCATGAGGTTTCTTGCACATTTGATTGTAACAAAGGAAAATCATTTGTGAAGACAGAGAATTAAGTATTGTGTCCTGTTGATCCCTGCTGTGGCAGAAACATGGTGGCTTCCAGGCCACCAAGTTGGCTTTGTATGAATCCCTTTTCCTCCTCTTTCACTGATGACATTATAATCTTTGCTACCGGCTGTATAGGTAAAGGAACTTAATTTCAGAGTGGTGCTAATCCCTTGAGCAGTGGCTTGGGAGCAGCAAATTGCTGCTTATAAGGAGTATTTGATTAGTGCAGCTGACAAATCTGTCATTCTGCTGCTGCATGGGATTCCTGATCTCTTCCTTCCTTTTGCTCCTGAATTATTTCCTCCTTTGTCCATTGTTTTAAAAAAAGTCTCACTGATTTTTTTTTAAATGCCTTCATGAAGTGCTAATACTGTACAGTCACATACACCAGCAACTGAAAAAGCATAGTTGTATGAGAGGACATGCAGTTTTATTCTTGTGTAAAATAGCAAAAGGCCAGCACAAGGGAATCCATTTAACCTTCCCTGTCTTCTCCATAAGACCGAGTCTGCTTTTGGTGCTTTTACAATGATATAAATCAACAGGTGGCATCTCATTGAAGTGAACTCATTTAAATCTGTTTAAAAAGAGAACAAGCCCAGAGCCTAGCTTGTCAGCATACCTTTTTTTTTTTCCCCCACCCCTGATGCTTTATTTATACAACTGCTTTTTAATTTGTTTGGTTTTAAGTAAGCAGTCTATACCTAGCAACACTGAACTGCAAGGAAGACTGCAGCTGATCAGCTTTTGCTGTTCCCAGCTCCTGGCACTGCAGCAGTGGAAAAGTACTGAAAGCTTGAGGAGAATGGGGATAGTTCAGCCAAGTATTTTTTTTTCCTTAAAGATATTTAACTAAAGAAAAACAATGGAGCTCAGATTTATTGTGCAACTGGGTCTTTCTGCACCAGTGATAGATGAACCTGCAAAGGTGGAATTGAACTGTTTTAGTTAAGCCAAAAAGTCCATCTCTGCAGAAATTCTCAAGCTGCTCTAACAATGCAAGCAATGGTCTGTTCCTTGGCTGCTGCTCTTTTGCCATGTGGAGTGTGCCCCAGGGTTGTGTCAAAGGCTCCATTATTCCAACAGTCTTTTTGCATTTTGATGTTCTCCCAAAATATACTCAGGTTTTGCTGGTATTACTTGTGTTTGCCTGGTGAGACAGTTTGCCCATGTGCTAAACGTTTTCTTTCAGAATCTGCTTTCTGTTAAGTGTGCTGGTGTAAGTCTGCAGGGCTGACTCAGGCCCCGTACGCTTAACTTCCAATGCCTAAATTAATTCTCTGTGGTGTTCTTCCGTACTGATATTCAGACACTGAAGTATGTCGTTTATTTTTTCCATTCTTCAACATACCTAAGGATTTTTTGGCCATTCCAAGGTTTATGTTTACTTTTCAGTCAACTGCAGACCAAATAAAAGTTCATTTTAAAATTTCCTCCCTGTCTTAAGCTGTGTTCCCTTTCCTCCTATTTCTACTGTAGAAAGGGAGACCGTACAAAGCTCGCTAGGGGTTACACTGCTGATGTTGATTTTTATATGGCAGCTGTTCGGGTGCTCTGGTGATTAGCAGCAGTGAAAAGCCTTGAGGCAGATAGGCATGATATCAGAATCAGTTAAAGCTTCCCCTCATAAGAGCTTTATAATCTAAAGTTAGACAAAAGATCTAATGGAAGGACAGTCATAGGATGTGGGTCAGACAGTTCTGAATACAAAGAAAGATGATGATAAGGTTGGTTCTGCTGAGTATTTTGTTTGTTTGTTTTCTAACCCTGATGTAACAAAACATTGAAGAAATAAAACCCAACTTCCTCACAACTAGTACTTAGTTGGACAGACCTTTGCTTTCCCACACTAGCTACTGTCTGCTAGGTCTTCCCTTCTCCTGCACTGTCAGTACTACTGAGATTTTCAGCTTAGCTTGGATCTGAAAGAAAAACAGAAATGAACACTCGCAGTTTCCAGCGCGCTCAAACTGAGGAGGGAGCACAACGTGCAGCTAGGAGGGTTGGAGTTAGGGACAGAGCAATGTAAGGAGGGCTTGGGGTGGGCACTGTTCTGTCTTCTGTAGTCCACACAGCCCTGGCACCTTCATCCCTTCTCAGCATTGTGGGAACTTCTCCCCAGCAAGGTTGCTGGAAGGGAAGGTTAGGGAGTTAAAAAGATGAAGAACTACTGGCTTGGACAGGAAATTAGGAGGAATAGTAAAGCCAGAAAGTCAGCTTTTGTGAAATCTGTAGTTCAATCTACCCTGGGAAGGTCTCCTTTCATTGCAGTATCCAGTCATTGCAGCTCCTTTCTCTTTTCCTGGGTCATAAACACTGCCTCTGAGGTCCCAGCGACAAGAACATGGGTGGGAAACGTCATTTTGTGCCTTATAATGGTAGACATGATTACAAGCACAGAGTGCTGCCTCTATGGGTCATTTTGTGCCGTGGACATGTGATACCTAAGTTGGTCATTTAAACCACTTGTCTCATACAACCACATTACAAGATACCCACAGCTTGGGTGCTGCTTCATACGGCACCTGGGACAGGAGATGCAATGACATACACGAGCACTTGCATTACGAGTTTCAGGGCTAATGCTGCTAACCTGTCATCCTCATGAAATTCCCTTTAAGCCCCCTCTAACAGCGATCACAGGCACATGCATTATAGAGTGGAGTATCTGCTGCAGGCTTCATGGATCTCGCTTCTTTTTCCTTTTCAGGTTACCAAAAATGAACGACAGGTGATGAAGCCATTGTATGACAGGTATCGCTTGGTCAAGCAGATCCTCTCCAGAGCCAACACCATCCCTATCATTGTGAGTAGAGCATTCTTTTGGGGGCTGTTTCTTTGGTTTTGAGCTGAGGAAACAGGAATCACCACACTTTTGCATACAACACAATCACTAAGGCCAGGTCCCAACCTCCCTTATCACTTAAAGGCCAAGCAAATGAGTGAATCGATAGCACACTGTATACTGAAGGCAGGCAAAGCTGGTCAAGGGACTCTAGTGCCCACCCATGAGCCATGGGGCACATCTCACCTTGTGTTGTTTCTCCTCTTTCCATTGGGCTGCTGCTGTTATTTCATCATCTTGTGTTTGGCTACAGCCTCACTTCCCTTTCCTTACCAATCCACTCTGAGCTGTAGGTCTTCCATGCTGCTTGGTTACAGAGGATTGTATGTCAGCAACACAGACTTGTGTGGGTCCCACAGAAGATAGCAGCCTCCTTGGCTGAGAGAAGGGGCCAACAGTCTCCTAATACTTCATTTGTATTAAAGAGATCCTGCAAGTGGTGGATGTTCCCTCATTTGAGGTGGTGCTTTGGCAAGGAGGCACTGCCACCAGCAAGGAATCCAATGCACCCCTCTAGGGAGCAAATGCACTATCTCTAATTTTAGACAACTTGTGTAGGCCACTTTTTAAGTTATTTGATCTAAAAAATACACACAGAATACTTTTAGCCTGTCTATGGAAAAAGAATTGGTTTATGATGGTTCCTGTTTACTCTGTCTGTCATGTATGATCCTTTACTTTTTTTGCTGTTCCCAAGCAGCGCTCGTGTCCTGGCCGCTTTTCGTAGACTCTGCCAGTGAAGTGGATGGACTGGCACAGCATTACTCAGTGCAGTCACACTGAGAAGTGGGGTTTTTTTCTGCAAATAGTGGGAGGTAGTCCTGCATTTAAAACAAAACCAAAAGCTGTTCCTCCTTGAATATGCAAAGTACTCCCCAAAATGTGTGCTGTGAAGACAGTGCTGGCAATCAGAAGGAAGAAACCATGTAGCTGTGCATAGGCAGTTTAATGGAAAGCTTTCAAAAGGGAGCTCAGGTCCTGTTTAGACACAAAACTGAAACTGCAGTGGCTAGCAGAGGAGAGACAAGACTGGCTTTCCCCAGCCCCTCTAGTGGGAACGGTGAGAGGCTCGTGCAGAAGCAGGATGCATTTGAAAATCCATCGCTACATCATTATGCACTTCAGTGGGAAATCGGGCTTCTGGAAAGCAAGCTTGGAGAGCCTAGCTGGGCTTATGCTCTAGCTCTGGAGAGCCAACCAAATGTCGTATGTGTGTCTGGGCCTCAGGCTGGGGATTATTTTCTTGCAGCCTTTACTTTGTAGTTCCTGCCCAGCTAGTATTCCAGCATCCAAGCTTTTTTTTCTTAAAAGTGTTTGTCAGTGATGTTCCTTGCTAAGCAACATCCTGAGAGAAAACAGCCCAAGGTCCAGTGGGTTTGCCGGGCATGTTTTTCTTCTCTAAGAAATAGATTTCTCCTGATGGTCAAACGATGAGCTGAGAGTGAATGTGTGGGTGAGAATGAGCTGAGAGCAGGTGGTGGAGGAGAAAGGGGTTCATAATGTAACGTACTTGTTAACACCTGTCACAGGGTTCCCCCTCCAGCAAGCGGAGAAGCCCTTTGCTGCAGCCAATTATCGAGGGCGAAACAGCTTCCTTCTTCAAGGAGATAAAGGTGAAGACCTCCAGCTGCTAACTAATTGCTCAGTTTGCATCAATTTTCCCCTTATACCAATGAAAGAGAATGATTGATTGATATTTTTTTCCATCAGTGTTGATTTTTTTGCAGTGTCCTCGTGAAAAATCAGTAGCTGCTTTAAGCCTCGCCAGTTCTGATCAAATTCTTCCCTTGTTGTAGATAAGACTACAGTATTTCCTTGGCTTTGCATTCTTTCCCATCCTTCTCCTTCCCCTTCCACCTGCACATAATATAATTTATTTTGCTTTAAAAAAAAAAAAAATCACAATTACCTTTGTACATTGCTTTTTTTCTTGCTTTCCTCCTTTCTTTTTAATGACACTAACTTGTTTTGTGGTAGTTTCTCTCACTCCAAAGCTCTGTGGCTTGCACACAGCACCGTGGCAGGAATGAGCTCTCACAGAACTAACACTCGTGCGTGGAGCCAACCGGGGCACTTACGGGATCCATACCTACTCCCATTCACGGGCTTATTTTATCCAGGGCTCTTTGTCACCACCTCGTGAATGGTATTTCTAACCAAGTCACGTGAGGATGGAAGTAAGAACTACTCTGTTCTGCTAGTTAATGCTCGGTCAGATTTGGATGGCAGGAGTGATGTGTTTCTTTCTCGTGCTGCTGTGGGGTAGTAATTCTTAGTGGTGAAGACTGCTACAATATTGGGCCTTCTTCCCTGGAGAAGAAGGGAAGTCCAGTGGTTGACCAGGGCGTGCAACGTGGAGCTGGGCCCTGGCTTGCTTTTGTTACTCTTGCAATGTAACGGGCAAAAGTGCTTTGGCACACTTGGGTCACTTATCCGTTATCCAGCCAGAGTTTGGTTAATGGTGTAAATACTGCAGACCTGGACATCCAAGGTGATTTGATTATTAGGCAATTACAGTAGCTTGTATATTAATGGACTGTTCAAGGCACATATTCATTAAAACCAGATTGGAGACTGAATATGTTAATCTGCTGTTTGGAGGCTGGTTAATCATCAGTGAGCTCTCAGTATTTTCTGGATAACTGCTGGGTCAAATCTGCAATAGTGGTCTGGTGGGGGGTGGTTTTGTTTCTTTCTTTTAGTGTGTTCTCTATTTTTCACCTATGCTTGCACCCAGAGTCAAAACTTACAGCTATCAATTACGGTGATCTGTGATGACCAGCACGGCTGGTGCTGCGCCAGGGCAGCATCGCACCACCTCAGCAGTGTCCTGCAGGGAATACAAACCTTGAGAGGTTTCTGACTGAAGATCAGGGTGACAGTCTTAAGCCTGTTAACACTTACATGCCTATTAACACTTATGTGGGGCCTTGTGAATCTGCTATGGCAGCTTTGCACTGAACTACGCTCAGAACTAAAGAGGGGAGATTGCCAAAAGGCCCCAAAACTTACCCGCTGCATAGGTGTCCACTATGGGTGGAGCATTACCTGTCTTGACGGGCCCCTGACACTGTTAGGTTTTTTGATTTGGGGAGCGGGGGGGTGTTAAGCATTTGGGAGAGTTGGATAAAAGCTTGAAAGCTGATTTGAAGTGAAGCCTTACCAAACATTTGGGTACAATATCTTGAATGTTGTCTGTGTTGGAAAAAATCATTGGGAAGCTTGCTTGCTGGGAGTGCTGATGATGGAATACTCTGGAGATTTTATATTTGTAACTGGAAAATTTAAATGCCTCATGACTGCCTAAAGATCCGAGCAGGTGCAAGCCGAGTGGATCTAGTCAATGAAGATCATTCTGGTTTGAGGTGTAAATGCCAGTGCAGGTTTAAAATAAGATTCCCATGTGATACTTGTTTAAAGCAAAGGCCTTAGATGACCATTTCCATTTGAGTTCTCACTGAGAATCCTTTTAATTTGCTCCTTCGTTTTAAACAGCAAAATGCTTTAAGAGGTCTTGTGACAGCCAGATGTAGTGTTTTGGCACTGAGGTCTAAACAAGTGAAATTTCTACACTTTCTTTTCCTCCCATGGGCTTTCATTGGCAGGAGTCTCACTCCTGAGCTCTGGGCCAGAGTAATCCTTGCTGGCTTGGGCAGTGCGCTGGTGCCCTGGAGTGAGGCAAGTGAGACAGGCTCATGGGTGTCTGTGGGGAAGAGACTGCTGCCAGATTTACAGATTCAAGGTACACCTTGCATCTGTCCTCGGGAGCAGTTTGTCACACTGCTTATGAAAATTGTCCCTTTCCTTTCTCTCCAGAAGGGGAGTCCAGAAGCAACTTGCTCTCCCAGGGAAGGGCATGGGAGCTCCTCCTTTGGTGCCAGAGAGATTCCCCTACAATAAAGCATACCGTTATTACTGCTTAGATGGACTTAGCAAATTCTTCTCCATGCCGCAGCAGGATCGGTGTTCTCCTGCTTCAGTCCTAGTTGGCCTTACCCGGCAGGGCAGGACAGCATGCTTGGGGACCGGTAAATGGCAGCGAGCAATGGTCTCCCTTCCCCAGCCCAGCCTGAAGTTGTTTGCAGGGTTTAAGGACAATATGTGACTGCTGGTTTATGCTTCTTGTTTAAGCCAGATAATTTACATCTGGAGAAATGCTAAATAATCATATGCTAAATACTGCTTTAACTTTCACAAGTTCCCTGCAGATTTTCCTGGGATATTTTTTAACTTCTCTGTATCTTTTTTTATTATTATTATTACTCAAAACTCCAGCTAATCTTTTCTTCATCCTCAAGCCTCCATCTCGGTTGTAATTTTTAGCCTGTGGCTTTGCATTGCATTTTTATGGCCTAGAGCTTTAACATAGAAAGAAAACTCTGGGCAAACTCTGATTTAATGTAAATGTATGCGTTTATAAATCATTGACTTTGAGGGGACTATGGGACTATGCCAGGTCCTACCGTTACTTTCTCCCCTTTTGCTTGAAATGTGGGAGCAATCTCTTAGGAATAATTGAACTATTCGCAAGGAATCACATGGAAAAAAGTAAAGAAAATGGCTTCTTTTGATCCCAGTGCAACAATATATTTTTGCATACACTTAAAGACTTCAGTGACATTAGCTCTCAAAAGCTTTTAAAGAGAGGCATGTGTTTAGATCCTTCCTGGCTAGAGTTACATCGTTGTAAAATAAATACATATACACACACATACATATTTAAGAGACTTACTGTCCGTGCTGGCATTTATTACCTTCCTCTAATGCTCATGCCTCATTCCTTATATGTAGGTTGAAAATTGCCTTCTAGAAATGTCTCTGTAAGTAAGAGAAAACTGGGCCCTGTTCCCTGAAAATCCAAATGATTTCTGGACAGTGTCACAGGACAAGCCCTACATTTGGGAGCACTATCAATTAGCAAGTACCAAGTGCAGCAGAGACTTCCAAATCTTGAGCCTATGAATTTTGCAAAATATTTGAACACAACCAATTCATCAGTGTGTTTTGGGGAAACTGCACTTGGCAGAGTGTTTCCACTCCAATTTTTAGTGTATTCCAGCTAAATGGTACAGAACTGATGTTGGGAACATGTTAGCAACAGCAGTCCTTTTACAGTCAATCATATCCCACATTTGGGCCATTGAAAGACTTGTTCTGAGCTCATTGATATCTCTGTAGGAGCATTTGAGGCCTTAAATTCAGCCATCAGAGAGAGCTGTTGAGCTGCATCTATTGAGAGAATATTTTGCGTTTTAACCTGGCAATCTGTATGCTGCCAGGTGTATTTGTAGGGAAACAGAGAGGATGGTGGGTATGCTTTTCACAGTGTGCGTAATGGCTGTAAGTGTTTTTATTTACATCAGAATACATAAATTAGACAAAGCAACAGGTTGCTGAGAACCCAAGGTATTTTTTCACTCAGTTTTGTTGCTGTGAGTCTCATTAACCAGTCTGAGTTGGTGGTTGTGGTTTCTCTGACATGCTTTGGGTATAGGGTGTCTTACTTGTGGTCTTCTGGCGTCCTGTATTGCTTAGCAATTAAAGTGCTTGCTCTGCCTATCCACTTCTCATATCTGTTCCCCAGTGCATGTGGTGAAAGGAGGTACCTGTTTCTGAGAAGGGAAGCAGTAACCTATTCTGTTCCGGGGGTGCTCTGTCCCTCCCTGTAGGAAGAAGAGGAGGGGTCCGAGGAGGACAGCAATGTGAAGCCAGATTTCACAATTACCATGAAAACAGATTTCAACGTGCGCAGCTTCTTGGATCAACTAGAAGATGATGCTGACGGCTTTATTTCCCCAGTGGATGATAAGATGCCATCTAGGAGCAATCAGGATATGGGGCTGTCAAATCTCCATGAAGCATCCATGTATGTTGAATTCACAGGCAACTTCAAACAGTTAAATTTCTTGCTAAGATAGCATTTTACATGTCAGAAAAGTGTCTAGATTTTTTTTTCCATTTATGATCTGAGTCAGAAGCTTTTGCACTTTATTTTTAAATGCAATAGACCCTCATATGAAAGGGTTTGGGAAGAAACTACCTTGTCCTGATACTGATATTTGACTTCTGCATCTTTGGATTCTAGCACTAAATAGTAGCTCCACTCTACCAGTGGCAAGCCTTTATCATGAAAATAACCCTGTACTCTACAAGGTTTTTCAGGTTTTGGAGAAGTCAAGTTGAACTAGCTTTGCTAGTTTCAACCACCTAGGTCTGATGCAAACACACATAGGTTGTAGCCTTAAGTCATGACCATTGAATCTTGATCCTATAAAAGTCACCAAAACCAGACCCATCTGCAGCAAGTCAGTTTCATAGAAGTTAGGGGTGAATTGTGAAGTGCACTGTTGACCTCCTGAGAGGCTTCAGCTTATGTGTATGATCGCTTTGCTGAGCTAAATTCAGAGAGCTTTTTGTTGCAAGTAACATCAGATTGCCAGAGCTGCTTGCAGGAGCAGCTCCATTGCTCGGCATATGTACAACCATACATTTGTAGATTTACTTATGCTTCCTGTTATAATTGTGTACATATGTATAATCTTGTTTATATTTAAATCCAACAGCCCTGAACTCTTAGAGCAGCTCCAAGAAGTCAGGGAAGAGAAAAAGCGAATCAGAAAAAAATTGAGAGACTTTGAAGATAATTTTTTCCGACAAAATGGAAGGTAATAATTTCTCAACTGTCTCTCTGTCCTTCAGCTACTTTTAATCTATTTGGCATCTACAAAGACCTCCAAATGTGGAAGTTAACCTGAATTCACTGTTACGTATTTCTTCATCATCATAGTGTTTTACCTACATTCATTACAGTTGCCCATTAAAATGAACTACTTCTTCCCTTCCCCACCCCCCTCCTCAAAGAACTTCAGGGACCCACAGCCTCTTTGAAAACTTTGTCTTAGGACAAGCAGTGGGAAGCAAAAGTACAGATTGTGAAAATCCAGCTGCCTCTAGCACAGCTGACAGGAATGATGGAAGAGTTTCTCAGTGATAGAATAATTGGGGTTTTTTCCTAATGAGGTATGTTTAGATTTCTGTCCTATTCTTGCCTGTCTGTGAGGTATTTGACACTAGTTTAACAAGTATTTATGCTTTAGTGTAGCTGGGTTTATCATTTTCAGAAAATGGCCCTCATTAATGAGCTGATAAAATGTTTTAACATATTTATACTCTTAAATAGTTTCTTGTCACCAGCCATCATCCTTAGAGGTTCCTATAAAATCACTGAAAACCTCAACGTTTCATGTAAGCTAAGAGAAACGTGATCAGGTATCATCTTCCTTTTCACAAGTGTGCCTTTCCTGTAAGAGATGTGGTGCCAAGGCAGGAGAAGCTGTATTTTATTTTGCCATGCTAGCAGGCTGACATTCAGATGGCTCCCGAAATATTTTTCAACTGTTGTGTAGAGGCTGGCAATTTCAGAGAAGTAGGGCATGCTTCAAATAAGGTTTTGCATTTGGAACCATGGGATCGTGTTCAGCCTCATTATACAAGCATCCCACACTTTGTTGGAGCAGTTTCTTTGCCCCTCTGTTCCCCCCCCAAGGACAAAAGTTTTCATTTGTTCGCTGGTGTGGAGTGGAGGAGAGGAGCTGCTTTGTAGATCTCGTTGGGGATGGAGGGAGGCTGCTGAGGGAAGACATGCTGTTACAGGAACCCTCATTTTCTGCTTTCACTCCCACTAGGAATGTGCAGAAAGAAGACCGCACTCCTATGGCTGAAGAATACAATGAATACAAGCAGATTAAGGCCAAGCTGAGGCTATTGGAGGTCCTGATCAGTAAAAGAGATATTAGCTCCAAGATCATGTAAAGGAGAAGATTGTTTTTGCCAGTAAACAAAGAGGAGAGAGCACCAAATGGACAAATGCATGAAGTGAATGCAGCGGGAGCCTGGCTGGGGAGAGCTGAGGAGCTCCCTGGGAACTGAAGGGCCATTCCCAGAGGCGGGAGGGGGAGAAAAGGTGGCTTTCCATCGCTCTCTACACTTGCTGTTGCCCACTCTTTCTCCAGGCCTGATGCCAAAAATGGAGTTTGCCAGTGTAGGAGACATGACGCTGCGCTCAGTGACTTCACTGGAGGGATCCTTCTGTTTTGATTTGCTTACAGATCCTGTAATATGTAGAATATCAAAGCCAGCCATGCTATTTTTTTTTCCCAGGGTATGATAGCAAGAGGCAAAGTAGGATGAAGAGTGATTAAATCATCACATAGCTTCTACTTTAGTTTAACAGACAAGTGCCCTGACTGATCTCATGTGAAGGCACAGGTCAGATAGCGCCAAGACTGTTCTCTTGTAGCTACAGTAAAGATTTGCTCAGACTTTTGACCTGACTGTTTGGAGTCCAGCATCTTCTGTTGCTCTGGATAAAAGCTGTAAGAATCTCCTGGTCAACCAGAGCTGGTGTGAGTTACAGTTTTGCCTAGGCTTGAGTTGGGTTTTCTTCCCACTTTTTTGGTGGCCAATTCAACTGAAGTAGAAGAAAGTACTTGCATCTGTTTGGGATAGCAAAGAAAATGAGCTGTGCAGCAAGGTTCTTGCCAGCTTGTTCTGCTCGGAAGGTGATACTGTAACATTATAACCACGTTTAGGCAACTGGGAGGAAAAGAGGTTTTAAAAGCTTTAAGTCAGAATCCCTTGGGATTTTAGTAGCTGATCAGTTAAATGTCTGGTGTCGAGTATCTGGAAGACATCTGAAGACCCACCCTGTTAGTACATGTGCTTCATCATCTGATACAGACCAAGAGTCCAAGCCGAGCAGTCCCTGTGGGTGTCATACATGCACGCTAGCCTAAATTTTGTTCTTTTATGTACACCGTCAGTCAGACTGTGGGCTGCAGCAGTGACGTGATGATGGTGGCAACAGAGGATGGTCTTTTCTTCCCGATGTGTATTAGTGGTATAGCAGTGCAGAGAATACTGCAGGGAACTGAAAGTCTAGAGCCATGCTCTGCCTATAGAAAGGGCCCATGTCTAAGGTGCAGGTTTTGACAATGCAACATTTTCAAATTCGTTTATGACTTTCACAAAAGAAAGTCCCAGGACACCTGATTCAGGTGCTCATGTCAGACAGATGCTGCCTGAAGGAGTGAAAGGCAGCGAGTTCAGGAATGCACCAAGTAGCTGAGGGCTCTCAGTTCTGCAGTCCTGGGCCGCCTAGGCTCGCTCTCCCACTCCAGAGGCTTGTGTGCACCAACTCGCTCTGCCCCAAGCCAGGGCTGGACCCTGGTGTGCCAGGGAGAGCATTTCTGTAATGCCGCCTTCTGTGTTGATCCCCCAGGGAGCTAACATGCAGAAGCCAAATGGCTGAGATCAAATGCAGTGCCAGTCGTTGTAGCCAGGCCTCACACAAGTCACGCCAGAGGAGGCAAGAAGACGACCCCCAGAACAACTTCTCCCCCTTCCTTCTTTGTATGGGCAAGTGGGCTCACAAATAGATATATATGGGTTGTGGTACTTAGACTTACCCTCTTCCACTTGCTGTATGTGCTATGTTAATTCTTGCCAAAACTGATGCTGAGGGTGTTTTGGTCTCTTCAGGATCCCATAAACACTTCAAAAGGCAACCTTCTCCCAGTGGGCTTGCACGTGCCCATTACTAGTCTGGATGGGTAAGGCAGTGATATGTGTTAGTGAAAGCACTTAGGAGGGGGGCTCCCAGGTTGTTGGGGTTTTTTTACTGATTGCAGAATTGCCCTTTCTATCTAAAATCAGTGAAGACATGAATTTCATATTTCCAAAGAGTCCGGAGGACTTGCATGCTGACCTGGGGCTTGGCTTTTCAGAGTTTCCATCACTTGAGAGATGTGGGGCTCTGCCTTTGCAAAACTGATCCTTTGAGTGTGTTAACTGGGCTGACAAATGGGCTCAAAAACTGCTTTTGAAGATGTTTGACTGGAAGGGAAGCCTGACCAGGGTAAACCCCTGTCTGAACACAGGGCAGCCCAGGAAAAGAGAGCTGTGCCTTTGTCCTTCAGCCTGCTCTTACAGGCTCTTCCTCTCAGTGTCCACAATCAGCTCTCCCTAGTTATTTTAGATACAGCAGCCGAGCCAAACTGACTGCCGTGTCACTCTGCTAGCAGAAGTGTGGGATGAGAAAGGATGTTGGGTTATGAAAAAGTCCTCAGCGCCGGCTCAGTTTGGTATTGTTCAGGCCCAGTTCAGCAAAGCAAAAGCATGCGTGGTGAGCATGTGCCTCAAGCTGGTCTGCATTTGGGATTTTCCTGAATTATGATGGACTAAAGCGTGGGCGTGTTGCTGAATCTGGGCCTGGACATCTTTTTATGGACAAGAGAAGCAGTTTCTGGCCTTTCTTCATAGTCATACACTTTTCCAGTGGGCCAAGGCTTCCCAGGAGTACGTTTTCTCTGCTTATTTTTAAAAGCCTGTTTGCACTGTGTACTGATAAATTGTCTGTTTTGCTGGGTTTTGCCCCTGACAAATCTTGATAAATGATATGTAGGGAACAGTCCATTTTATTTTTAAACTGATGAGATTGTAGCATTTTCTGATGCTTAGTTATCGCTGTTTACATGGTATATTGCTAGAATTTCAGATAGTTTATATGAAATGTAAGTACAATTATGCACTTTAGAGAGTTTATATTTTTGAATTTTGAAAGCTAAAAGTAACAAAACGTGTTAACTGAGATTGTACATTAAAAGAAAAAAAAACACGCCTAGCCATCTCTCTCTTTAAACTGTTCTGTTCAAGTCTTTCCCTGTGGCAAAAAAAAAAAAAAAAACCACACCACCAACAAATGGTCATCCGCCTAGTTGCAAAGGGAAGTGCTAGGAAAGGCCATCATAGAGAAGTAGTGAATTTTAAAATTCCAGTCCTGGAAAGATATGTACAAATGCTCAGCTTTCTGTCCTGGGTTTGCAGATGCTGTGACTCCCCTCTCCCAAGCCTGCACAGGAGGAGGGCTCCAAGACCTGAGCACTGAAATGTTGTCTTTGTATCCCCCACAGATGATTTGACTTCCCACTAACCACAAATAGCCAGAAATGATGTTTGCCCTGCCACACTCCTCTAAGTCAATCCAAGCAACATCTGTGCGTTTTGTTTGATGATTTGTCTATGCCAACATCAATGACTATTGACTGGAGAACATAAAATACAAGACTGTGTTTTTAAAAGGTGTGAAGTACTGTACAAAAATCTTACTTTATGTGATATAAATAAGCTGTTGGTATAAGACAACCTGTTTCCATGTCACTAGAACAAACTGTCTGCTGTAGGATGGCAGTACGGTCTGTCGGGCTTCCCATCCACTGGGGCCATTTCAGACACGCATGTCTGTGTGTTACCACATTGTGGTGTAATAAATCTTTGTGGTTTATTTAAATGATGACGATGAACGGGTTGTGGACAAAATAAGATCACAAGAGTTAAAGATAGTGGAAAAACTTGTCATTCTTACAAGTTGCATTTGGTTTTATTCTGTTTACTCCTGAGTAAACAGTCAAATAATGGATGTTTATGTTAAAGGCAGTGAAATTAAAGCATCTTACCTTTTAATTATTCTGCTAAGACATCAGTTGTTATTCCTGGTATGCGCAAGTTTCACAGGGTAAGTGCTGCCAGACGTCCTCCATCCTGAGGTGCTTCCTGGAGATGTTTGCAGATCGGTGATTCACCGGCGCTTGAAACGAGCTGCCGAGGCGAGAGCCAGGCTGTAGCCTGTGACTGTCCCCACGATGTCCTGTTCCGAAGCTCGCCCTGTTTGCGGGGCTGTGCCAGCCGCTGGCCAAGTGCTGGGGTTGAAGTGCTGGCCGGTCACCAGGGCCGTCCTGGGGCTGCGCTGTTGCCTTTGCCACCGGTGGCTGGTGGCAGCTGCGCAGAAGCAGCAGAAGCACAGCTGCCAGAGGCTGGGCACCCAGCATGGGTTTTGTTGTGCGTGAGACCAGCTGGTGTTTGGTGCGCATACAGGGTGAGGAGTTGTACTTCAGCTTGCTCTTCAACTTACTTTGGCTTCACTATTTCTGTTTCCCATCTCTTGGGAAAGGGATCCAAGGACTTCTGGCTGTTGGGGAGGGAATTTGGGTCCAGGTTCATTTCTCTAAGCCAAGGCATAGGAGGGGACTTTGCTCGCTCATGTGCAGATGGGGAAGTTAATTTTACATTTGAAAACTAACAAGTGATGCATTCATTGACCCTCTAGTGTGGGATAACTCGGTGGAAATGGTGGCTCACTTCCTTCCTATCTCTGGACGCTGCCATATTCCTGAAGGCAAAAAGACCCTTATCCCAGTGGGTGCACTTACAAAGTGCCTTCTGGTTTGGCAGAGGGTGCCGGTTCCAGCAATAACCCCTGCATGTGTTACAAAAAGTGCTGTTAGCACCAGGAGCATCAGGAGAACCAGAGCGAAACCTGGGGCCGTGTGCCTCTTGGCATGCCTCGTGGGCTGGGCTGATTTCGTGGCTGTGCTCCGGGAAGTGATGTTGTCATTCGCCCTTGGGAAACAGTCCAGGGGTTCACATGCACAGACCGTGCGGAAGCCTGACCCTGCGGCTGCTGGCGTTAACCCCCATCGCCTTACTGACTCCAGCAGGAGGACAACCCTTGGGACGAGGCACATACTCGGTAGGTGCACCGGCGCTTGCCAGGGCTCAGCTCTTCCAAATCCTTTGCCATGCATTTTGTGATACTGCTCTGCCTGCAAAATTCACGTGTATCTCTCCTTGCATCTGAGTCGCCTAAATCCCTCTCACTCCTGTGAAGAGTAGCTGCTTTTCTTATCTGCTGCCTCTCTGGTCCCTGCCTGTGGGGAGGTGAGCTGTATTAATGCTAAATGTGATGACATTCTGGTAAACAGGGTCTGTGGAGGTTCAGGGGCAGAGGAGATCTGTTTCTGCAGAGGATTTCCCTTGCAAACATTTAAACAATGCCTAAAACAACTGTTTTCCAGCCATAAAATGGTAAATTGAGAGTGTGATTACTGAAAAAGCTAGAGACCTTATTCTCCGTACATGCAGTGGGTGAAATCCTGACCCTACTGAAAGCAAGCGTTGCTGTTGGTGTTGCGATAGTGCTCAACTGCACTTCAGCTTTTTTTCTTTTTTTAAAAAAAAGAAGGGAGTAATGAAGTTAGCCCAGCCTCAGCTGGCTGTGATGAACTCCTCTTCCTTGCCACTTTTGGGGAAAAAGAAAAGAGGAGGGGGACTGAAATTGTCACAGAGTGAGTCAAAAATACATTTTCCCAGGTATTGAAACCACTGCAAAGTACAAAGTAACCCACAGTCAGTAGAAGGGGAGTGAGTGGGTCAGAGTGTGCCTGGCTATCACATGAGCTTAACTAATTTTGCTGATGGTCGTAGCCTGCAACAACGGCTACATCGGAGGGAGGCAGCAAGGAGAGAGGCCAAACGAGCGTGAGCCAGGCTGGCAGCTAAGCAGGATGTCCTGGTCTCCTGTTTCTCCTCCGGGGGGTTACTAAGGTATTGTTGCCTTTGCCCACCACAGCATGTGGTGCCTGAGGCCCTTTGCTTGGGGCATGAGACATGTAAATCCGCTCGAGAGGCCAACCATGAACAGCCCACCTCCAGCCCTGGGTGTCTCAGTGCCCATGTTAAGAAGATTCATGGCAAACTGGTAAAAAGCTCTTGCCCATGGGAGTGGATCGATGTCTCCAGCTGTTGAGGGGGCAGTCGAGTCTCCACCAACCTGTACGGTCACCCACAGCACAGGGTGTTGTACACTTGCTGGACCTTGTATGTTCAGGGTGAGCCTTGTGCCTCCCTTTCGATACCTGCATGCAGTGGTGAACCATCTCCTAGTATACAGATATGTATATACATCAAACAAGATATATTTATGCAAATAACTTGGTGTATATTGAATATTTGAGTTGGCTGGAGTGCAGAAGCCAGTGGGGGGGGGTGTGGTTTGTGCCCAACTGAAAAAAAATATTAATAATAATCACTTTCTTCAGACTGCATTTGCTGTATAAAAGCAATGAGATAATCTGTCATGCAGCCAGTGTATGCTACAGCTAATGAAACCTTAGCAAATATGGGCTTGGGTCTTTGTTTACATCATTTACGTAAGGAAGTTTAAGCTGAAGCTACAGTGTCTTTTTTGGTAACGTAAATGCATCGAAAAACGTGTATATTTTGTATTTTATATAAAACAAGAAGATAAAACTATTTTGACTGCAGGTGCATGGTGAGTTTTTGTTACGCCTGTGCCGCTGCTAAGGGCAGCTCAGCTCAGCACACAAGTGGCTGGGCAGCGGCCATCACCCTGCCCTTGTGCCTGCAGCCCTGGGCTGGCTCCCTTGCTCGTGGTCTTCTTGCCAAAAAAGAGACCTGGGGGTTGACATTTCACACATACAACCCCCCCGCCTTGTGTTAAATTTTATCACATTGCCTCAAGATGAGGTGGCAGGCAGGTGTCCAACTATATATATATTTTTATGGGGTTTTGTGGTTCTTAAATAAACTTTGATAGAAAATTTCTCTTCATGTCCAGCATTTGAGCAGTGCCACCATTTGCCACGAAACACTCGCCAGTGCTGCAACAGCCATTTCGCTGGCAGCCCGACTGAGTTTGAGCCGTCTTTTCATTTCACTTCAGCTTGCCCATCTTGCTGATCTAACACAAATATTTTGATATTTTGAATACCTATTTTTAGTTTGATAATATTTATTTGTAGGTATAACAGATGCAGTACCATAAGTAACATTAATTACAAATTATGTTGCAAACATAGATATATGTTTATGTGTGTATATATACACATGATACCTCATTATTAATCCTACCTAGATGCTGTGTGTTTACCCGCGCAGCTGAAGGAAGAGAGCAGTGCCTTTCATAAGCTCAGGGAAGTTGAAGCCGTAGTCCTGTGTTATCCTGTATTAAGCCAGTAAATTAACAATATTTGCATAGACTAATGATGTCCCATGGTGCTGGGGAGCCAGGTGAGCACCATGAGGCCAGGTCATTGCTGGCTGGGTCCCCAGGCTGCAGCTCACAAGCAGGTGCTGAGCACCCCCTCCCCAGGCCCATTTTGGGGTGAGGTGGTGGGGGTTCCCCAAGCAAACAGGGCGACAGGCCCTGGCACCCGAGGGAGCATCTCAGCCACCAAACTGCACCCTGGCCACAGACAGGTAGGCAGAGATACACAGACGCACACGCACATGCTCACTGTCCCTCTGCAGGTGTGTGGTGTTGCTGCCACAGCTCCTGCACACATAGGCCCCTTCTTAATTAATTACTTGCCCTTGATCAATGAAGAAACAACTCTGGGGCTGCAGAGGAGGGGTACTGGGTACTGCAGGGCTGCCACTGCCTCCAGCACCCAGCTGGGGCCTAATGTGCCTCAGGATGCTCAGACCACAGGGGACTTGGGGACATTGGCCTGCCTACAGCTTTGGGGCCAGGCAGGAGAGGCCATGGGTTGGGGAAGCCTTGGTGGCCTTCAGCGCCATGAGGAAAGGCACCGCTGCACACCCTGCTGCCTGCAAGGTGGGAGGAAAGGAGGAGAAACACCAGGGCTGTGGGGATGAAGGGATAGGGATGGACAGACTCAGACCCGGTCTCCATTCCCAGCTCTTCCAGAAGACTTGCCTGACTTCAGCTGAGCCAGGACAGGCGGACAAAACTCCTCCTGCTCAGTCTGGAGCGAGCAAGTCCCCTGGGGCTGGGGCTGCATCCTGCCTTGCTCTCCTTTGGCAACCAGCGCACGAGGCTGAATCCGGGTGAGGAAGGGGAAAGGCAGCACTTGATGGAAGCGAGTGCCGAGGGGATGGGCTGTGGTGCTCGCCCGCAGCAGGGCCAAGGCAGAGGTAAGCAGCGCCGCCCTTCTTCCAGCTGCTCCAAGGCACAGTGAAACCAGCAGGAGACAGTGCCCATGCCTGGAGCAGCCCCTCCTCTGCCTCCTGACACAAAGGCAGCCACTCAGTCGGAATTAAACATCAAATTTATTGCATAATACTGTACTATGTACACACACATCGAAAATAAACATTTGATATAATTGTATATTTGTCTTCAATGCTGCATTAGAAAGAGGCTGGAGGGCTCTCAGTGTAGCCCACAGCTTGTCTTAAAAAAAACCCAGAAGCCTAAAACCTTTTGTTACGAGGTGCAAAGTTCAATACTGTATATTGAACGTGGTGCATAAATACTATATCCTAATAACAAGTCAATGTCAAAACCACCCTAGGCTTAAAATGAGATTTACATCAAGACCTGAAAAATGGGGGGGAATCATTCAAACTTCATTTGTGGGGGGAGGGTGAGACTGGGAGAAAGAGGATAAAGGCTCTCCAATCTTACAGGATAGTTAGGCAATGATTTTGCCTACTCAAGTCCTAATGTACATTTCCAGTCTAATTCATACAGATTGTCCTTTAGGGCCCCCCAGCAAAACAGCTGTCAAGTGAAAGGGCTCCTCTCAAACAGCAAAATAAAGTAACCCTATCTGCAAAAATAAAACCACTCTCCAAACAGAGGGTTATCACTCAAATGTGGATCTTGCGCTCATTTCTTTTCTCTGACCTGATGAGACCGGAGAGCTCGTACACACCTCGTATGCTCACGCACCCCCGCACGCTCACACTCATGGGCACATTCACACGCGCACGACTCCTCTGGAGAAAGGCGGCAGTGGTAAAAGCAGCCACCTCACCTTGTATTGGAATAACAGGTCTGTTCGGATGGAAAAACGGGGCTCGGCGAAGCCCACCCGACTAACTCTTAGACTTGCCAAGATAGAAACACAACACAAGAGAGATGCAATTTGAGAAACCTGTTGTTATAGGTAGGGTTTGTCCTTTCACAAGCCTGAACACAAACCCTGCTCCAGAGGAGTCTGAGGCTTCTTTAAGAAGACATCGCTTGGAAACAAAATTCAAGACAAGTGAGGAAAAACTAGCCAATTCCCCCAAAACCATCATATTCTCCATGAGACATCCTGGTGCAAAAAGACAGAGCATCACTAATGCACCACCCTGGGGGTCACAAATGACATCCCAGCCCAGTACCATCTGCCAAGGACCAAAGGGCAGAGGGAATATTTCTGTTCAAAGCAAGCAAGAACCAGCTTGCATTTAAAAAGGGAGGAAAAAAAGGCGGGGGGGAAGTCACAGCTTTTCAAGGAGGAGATTGCTATTTCACCCTCGCTTTCCACCATGGCCTAAATGCAAGGAATATCAAAATATTTAAACTGGACTAAAAGGAGAGGTAAATGTGTGTGTGTGTGTGTGTGTGTGTAGGGGCAATAAAAGCAAACAACAAGGTATTGCCAGGAGGGCAGTGGTGTCAAGTTGGAGGCGAAACAACAGAACTGATTTTGTTCGTTTACTGAACTGATTTTGTCCAGTAGATGACAAAATTCAGGGAGAGCAGCCTCTCCCTGCTGAAGCCCCACAAAATGGTGGCAGCATCAGGCTGAGACTGCATTATCTCAATCTACTATTATTATTAATTATATTTTCCCCAAAAATGTTCTGATCCATTCTCCTACAAAAATAAAGCCAAGCCCATCGTTTTCTTCCTCTGTACCCGAGTGTCTGTGCCTCTCCCACACTGGTCAAGCTAAGCTAAAGCCCTCGTAGTGATCGATGGCTTGCACCAGCCGGGCGCTGAGAATCTCCTTGCTGCTGTACTTGGGCAGGTCCAGGAGGTTGTAGCAGGTGTGCGCCACAGGCAGGTACTGCTCCCCGCTGGCGGTGGACTGGATGACGATGCGCAGGCTGGACATGCCGTAGATGGGAATGCGGTCGCTGCCCGTCAGAAACACTGGGAGAAGCAGAGGGAAGGTCGGACAGTTAGGGCAGGCAACCTCGTGCCGAGGGCTGCACCTGAAGGCAAACTCCAACCCCACCTGCATGGCAGGACCCTGCCTGGAGGGGCTGAAATGCTGACTGAACTCCATGCAGGGCATGGCTGGCCTCACCCGGGAGGTGCAGGAGAGCAGAGGCAAGAAGCAAGGCCATTGCTGGGTGCACAGATGAGTAAATAAAGTGGCCCACAGCTCCCCCTTCCCTTAAAAGCTCCCTCTTATGGGGGAGTTACCCACAAAAGCCTCTGGTCTGAACTGGGACTCCTGGGACCCTCTCTACACAGCTGCTAATTTCAGCGTGCAAGTTTTGGCCAATCCACTTTTCCAACTCAAACACGTGGGACAACTAGCTGACTNAAAAGAAAAAAAAAAACCAAACCAAAAAAACAAAAAAAACCAAACAACTCACATAAAAACCACTGGCCTTTATCTTCCAGCAGTCACAGAATCACAGAGTGGCTAAGGTTGAGGGGACTTCTGGAGGTCCTCTGGGCCAACCCCCCTGCCCAGGACTGTGTCCAGCTTTTGAGTATCTCCAGGGATGGAGACTCCACAACCTCTATGGGCAGCTGTGCCAGTGCTCGGTCACCCTCACAGGGAAAAAGTGTTTCCTGATGTTCAGAAGGAACCCGCTGTGTTTCAGCTTGTACCCGTTGCCTCTGGTCCTTTCAGTGGGCACCACCGAAAAGAGCCTGGCTCCGTCCTCTTTGCACGCTCCCTTCAGGTATTTATATACACACTGATGAAGTCTCCTGTGAGCCTTCTCTTCTCCAGGCTGAACAGTCCCAGCTCTTGCAGCTTTTCCTCATGGGAGAGATGCTCCAGTCCCCCAGCCATCTCAGCAGCCCTTCGCTGGTCTCTCTCCAGTATGTCCATGTCTCGTGCCCACTGGGGAGTCCAGAACTCGTCACAGCACTCCAGGCAGAGGGGAAAGATCACCCACCTCGACCTGCTGGCAACACCCCTCATAACGGAGCCCAGGATACCATTCACCTTTTTTGCAACAGGGGCACATTGTTGGCTCATGGTCAACTTGATGTCCACCAGGACTCCCAAGGGAGCAAAAGTTGCTGGCTGTAGCAACAAGCTCAGAACCACCTACCCTTAAAGCCACGTATTTCTCCTTGTCTCCTCTTTTGTCCCCAAATAAAGCAACCCCACACACAGCAACTCAGATCTGTGGGTGGCTGGGACACAAAGCAGCACACACACATGGATGAGCACTTCCCAAGGCCACTTCTGCAGGGGATTTCTTCTCCTTCTCAGCACACAACCCACCATACTAGCACAAGGAAACCACCATCAGGAGGGAGGTATCTGCTACCCAGTCGCACCCATTAGTGGTCTCATTTTCCTGTCACATTATACACCAGCTTCTCCACTCAGCTGTCACCTTACAACTGCCCCGCTGCCCTTAAAAAGAGTGCTCCAATGCCTGAAAGTTCAGCTTGCAGAAGAAGGAACCAGCTTAAGCGTGGGCACTGGGGACTGCTATGAATTCACCTCCTGGCAATGCGAACAGATACTGCACTCCCTTGTGAGAGACCGCATTGGATCTTGCGCCACAGATATCACCCAGTGATTTTGAGGGTAAAAATGAACGCAAAAGAAAACAAACAAGAGAGGGACAAAACAGGTTATCTGACTAGCAGATAACTCGGGGGATAGCCATTCATGCTGGATCATCTTCTAGCACTTAATCAACGTGCCATAACCCTGAAGCTCTGCCAGACACTGCCACCCAAGTCTTCAATTTCAGGAGAACTCTGCACCACTGCAAGATACTTACAGAGAAATTTCTTCTTCTTTTCCAAAGGAAATGCATGAAAGGTTTCCCAAAACATTCTCACAGTTGGGTGTGTCGCAGTGTAGTCTCCCTTATAGACAGCGCTCTATTAAAAACCAGAAAGGCACATCATTTTATCTGGCACTAGAAAGCAAAGATTAAGCAGAAACCAGACCTGATGTCTTCTGGTATCTGACATCAGATCGATGTCTGACAGTTATGAAATGGAGCACAGGATGGGTCATGGGCAATAGCATGGCTCAAAGACCCAGCGAAGGGTTCTCCTAGCAATATGTGGGAGGCAGGCATTAGGCTTCTAGCTAGTCAGCTAATAACAGCTGTCATGAGGAATCCTGGAATACCTGTTCACAGGTTGGACTCCTGAACAGGATCCTCCATTGCAAAGCCACTTTTACTGCTGAGGCTGAGACAGAGCAAGTAAATTGCTGATCTATGCATTCTGAAAGGATACAACTCCTACTTTGTGTCCACACTTCCCTCTGAACTCTCGGCTGTGTACTTTTTGCCCTTGTGCAGTGGAGTAAGTTTTACTGTAGGTGAAGACCCTGACTTTGTCTCTTCCCTTCAGTCTTAGGTTTTTTTTCCCTAAAAACAGCAGATGGAAGTCCTTCTCCCTTGTCCTTTCTCATCCTGAATTTCCTCCCTGAGCTTTATCAGTAGCAGGACAGCCCAGAAAGAAACTTTTTGTGTGAATGATGGCAAGGTGTACAAGGAGCATAAAAAAAGACATCCGTGGCTCATCACATCTCATGTCCCAAGCTAGTGCCCATCTCACACAACTGTGTAGTCCTGGTACTTGTGAAAAAAGAAGAAAAATACCACAAGAGGGAAGCTTTACCTCCTCCAGTTCCTCCCAGTTGTAGTTACTGTTTCCAACTATCATGGCCCTGAGCTCTGTGGGCTGGAAGAGTTCCAGGACTTTCCCACCACACACTTTCAGGAAGCCAGTGGAAAAGGCCGTGTACCACTCATGGATGGAGAGGTTGAAGATGTAATTTACGTAGGCTTCAACAAATTCTTTCCTAGTGCATTGAGAGAGAGCAGGCAAAGGAAAGCACTTTTAATCATATGCCTGAGCAGCAGCACTGCTAAGTTTTCCTGTTTCTGCCTGTAATGTGTCTTGCAAACATGAGTCTCCAACAGGTTCAACCCACTCCCCTCACTAAGCTGAGTCACCGCAACATGGACAAAGTATTAGGCAGCAAGTACCACCATGTGTCTGCTTACTCCCCGGCAGCGGCAGCATAGGAGGTCCCCCAGCAGCCCAGGCTCTATACTATCAATAAACCCACCCAGTGGCATTGCATCCAGTTGCCCACAGGACCAGGAGGGAGCCAGGGTGACACCAAGCGCTGGGGAGGTGTCAGGAACAGAGCCCTCTTCCCCGTGGAACCCGTGCCTCCACAGAGGTTGTGTTAAGCAAATATCAGGATTCAGTCACCAGAGGAACATGTCCACCCCCTGGCCCGGTTCCTGCAACCATACGTTTAGCAACTCCAGGAAATAACCTACGGTGTAATCCGTAGGTGTCTGGGGTTACTCAGCACAGGGCTCTGTGCCTGCCCGCAATGACCTCGGACTGCCAGGTTGCTGTGAGCAAGTGCCCTGCTGGAGAGATGGAACCAAATGAAACAGACAGTGCCCAGAAGACTACCGCTTCCAAAACCAAGAGCCTCACAGAGCCCATGAATTTTCAGAGGCAGCTGCTGCTGACTCGCTCCCCAACAAGTCTTGCCAGTGGTTCAGCACTTTCAAAGTCAAAGCTGTAGCCCAGAGGCAGACTGAGGAAATCCTGCTCTGAAAAGTCTTGATCTGAAACTGTATGGCCAATTCCCTCCCTTCTGGCCTCAAACAGAAAGCAACCAAAAGAAATCAAGAAACACCTCTCACTACAGAGCAAGAAAATAGTCTTAGGAAACCTCCTCTTCAGCTTTCACACTCTGGTTAAATAAATACAGGACTTGTGCATTTGGAGTACGTGGCAAAGAGAATGACTCCTCAGAATGACAACCCTGTTTTGCTTCAAGGGTTCCCAAGAACAGCATTAAAATAAAAACACCATTCTGTAGTCACTGGCAAGAAACTTGTGGCAGGCCCTGGCCAAACCCTCTCTCTGGATTTTCTTAGGAGGTTAAGCATCTTTATTCTACTCTCTTTCCTATTCTCAAAAGCACCGTGATCTGAGTGCAACACTAGAATTTTATTTGTGCAATGACTTAAAATATTTCCCGACTTTTTTTTTAAAAAAAAAAAAAAACTGATGATAATGCAACCAATGTGGCAAACCGGGACATGAAACTATTCTCTGTGGGTAGAGGTGTCATTTTTGCCTGACATTCAAGAGCAGCTCACACCTGCACTCAGAGGATAAGCAGATCAGGGAACACCACAGAATCCGGTATCTTAATCTCTAGCTGAGGAGGTCACAATTGAAACAAACATTTTGACCTTTTGGTGGAAGAATTCTCAATGCATATGCTATGTAAAAGCAGCGAGGGATGGGTGAGAAAGTAAAAAAAGCAAAATAAGGAAGCAGACTGACAAATACGAAAACTTGGAATAAGAAATCATACAGCGACGGGGGAGTTATTTTCCCGAGCATTTGCTTTATTGTCATTTTCCTGATAGTCACCTGAGCATTAGGGAAATCCAAGCTGATTAAGCACTTAACTGTTGCTTAATACGTCTCTGGCTGTTACGGTCATGAACCCTTTATCAAGAACATTTTATGTTGTGACACCCAATATGAACTCCAAAGGAGGAAGGGAAAATGCAGGCATTTCCTACTTGGCATTTTTCAGTCAAAGCAATCCTGTGCATTCTTCAGTTCCCGGTGAACTTTCCTCAAGCAGGAAGGGCAGTGCCCAAAGACATGCACACAGCAAACTATTCAGGCCAGGAGGGCAGCAAATTGGTCCCTGGCCTCTAAATGTAGGGGTGGAGGAAGTCATTAAGCACTGTAAGGTGGATGAATTGACAGCCACGTCTAGACTTGGATTTAGAGGTTAGCTTGAGTTCAAAACTCTGGTCAAAATGAAGCAATTGCATTTTGGAATGTGTTAAGCCAGTGGAACTACACACTAGCCTTTCTCCTTAAGGATTTTCTTCTCTTGTTGCTCCTGACTTAATAAACAGTTGCAGGAGCTAACCTGGGTGCTCTTCCCAAGCATTTGCTCAGCTAAAATCTTTGTTCCTCCCCCTAGGCCGGTATGGCACACAGTAGTAAAATGGCTGTTTTTCTTTTGAGTGTACATGCCCATCACTGACATTTTCATCTTTATTTCACTGTCACAAGTGTAGATTAAACTCTCCTCTATTTACCTGAAGCCCATCTTCTCTTTGCAGGGAGACAGACTTACGCTGCTCCATCTCCACATGGGTTTTGCATGGAGGCAGCTATTTAGCTGTAAAATTGCACCCTTTGGGGCAGTAGTAAAGTAGGTAGGAAGGTAATATAGACAAAGCTTTTGTTACAGCAATGGCTTCAGACACAATCAGAACCCTTTTAAATAATCACATTAATAGGAAATGACTTCATCTCCAGGCTTGCCAGCAAAGTCTTCAGCAATCCTAGCACAAGCCCCTAACCACGCTGCTGACCAGTCACTGGATCACACTGTTTTGCCAGCAGAGAAAGAATCTGAACGCTGCTTCAAGTAATAAAAGCATTTGTAGAAATCCAATTACAGGATTATGAGAAGAAAATAGTTTAGCAGTTGGAAAAAAAAAGGGGGGAAATGGTAGCTGTGCTAGTAATAACTCTCAGGTGTTCAATCAAACGGAAAGGAATCCACGTACAATAGGGCCTTATGGCTCTAACCAGTGGTGGCCCTCTATCAGGTGTACTCAAGGGAAAGTGTTTCCGGCTCCAGAATTAACAGTATAAACAAGTTTGCCAGGCTCAGTTTTGTTGGTCACGTACAGTTCTTCTCTAAACCTTCAGGGAGATTAACTTCAAGGGCCAAAATCATGTTGCAATCTCTATTTACCATAAGAAAACTGCCAAGAGTCTATATGAAGGCCTTTTACGGGGACGATGTCCATCCAAAAGGGTGTGAGGTATTTTCCAAACATTGGTGGAAAGATGATGAAAACTTGCTTTTTATTCAAGTGCCACTGGCACCCAGTAACTTTTGAACAAATGGTCTTAGAATTTGTTTGCAGTGACTTGTAATTCTATCCCTCATTTCACCTCAGCGAAATTTTCTGTGGCATTGCAGCTGACTTCACTGCAAGCAAGAGTCCATCCCCACATATGCCCCACTTACCTATTGTCCTTCTGCACCAGAATTTTATCTCCATCTTCAATCAGGTTCTTCTGCTCTGTCACACCATAGCTTTCCCTGCAAATCTATACAAAACCAGAAAACGAATTTTACCAGAAGTACTTTTCAGGCCATATACCTGAAGAAAGAGAGAGAGAGTTCTCTTTCACAGTTGATGACTGGCATATGAAGAGTGGGCCAGAGAGAAGGATATATGCAGAATACTTTCTCTGCTCCAAATGCCCTGCGTGCTTCACCACCTTCCATCATTTACATTTGCTGTAGGACTGCTATTAAGTCTAAGTGCAAACTCAGAAAGGAAAAAAGTTATTCTTTCAGGTAAATTTCATGTCAAAAAAACCCAAGAGATTGATAACTAAAAAACTGTATTTAACTAAGCCCACATGCTCTGGCAATAATTCAAATTCAGTAGGTTAATTCATCTGCTCCCACTGCAAGATGGCATGACCACAGACAGCTTCCTGCTTTTGCCTGGCCTAGGATGGCACCAGCACAAACATATATTCTGTACATACAAAACTGGTCATATGGAGAAAATGCAGAAGGGTCAGTTTTCAAGTTGCCATACACAAAAGAGGCTCAGATTTTGACATGCAAGATGAGTTATTAATTTCAATGTTTGGGATATCAGTTATTTATTAATTTCCAAGTTTTAGCAGATGTATCTGTATGTCTTTAGATATTATGCAGTATGTAGTGCAAGACAGAGTAAGAATATCCTTTTGTGTGAAAAAAGAATTTGGAGAAAAATCTCTTGTTACTTCAAAGGTATTCCTTTTTACACAGTCTGCATTATCATCATTATGGCTTGATTACCTCATCCTGAATTGCAGCTCTGACCTGCATGAGACACAGTCAGACCCAGGTCTGACTCACTCCAGAGGTAAGTTTGATCTAAGAGACTTTATGTGCTCTCATTTATGAAACGAGAAAATGGATACCACTCTCCTAGCTCAGCAAGGATTTTCTTCACAGTGTGTAGCAGAGTTTCCTGGTACCTGGTTTTTACCCCAGGCAGGGCCTGGACAGAGTGTCAAGAACCCAGATCAAGCTCAAGATGAACCCATCGCTCACAACCTGTTAGAGCATCAGGACTTAAAACACAGACATTGAAACATGGAAGCCCTTACGCTGCCCAAGTCAAGAGGAAAACATAGCTTGGAGAATAACGATGCCGTACCTCTTTGTGAGGTTCTAAATATTTGCACATGATAAGGGACGTACATGATATTCCAGTGTACATGAAGATTGAACTCTTAATTTCAGGGAATCTCCACTGTGTAGTAGAAACTACTGCATCTAGGTTACTAGCTAGAAAAAAAATTCTTTTACTGCTGTAGTAGCACAGGAAAGCTGACTACTTCAGCATGCCTCCTAGCAATATGCTCCAGCATTTTGTTTCTAAGAAAGTCTGACCAAGTACACTCACTATAAATTTTTAAGTTAAAAAGTATTAGCGTTATGACAGCAAGGAAAACTCTGAATTGTGTTAGCATTTCAAGAATTGATTGAGTGATGTCAAAGCCTAACTTCCATTTTCAAGGAGGATTCAGGAATCTACTTCTCACTGTCTAGTAAGAGAAGACGGCCACTGGCATGTAAGTCACATGCCACAATGACAAGGCTATTTTGAAAACCACTCTGCTTAATCTACTTACGAGCTCAGTTTTCATGGCCTCATACAAAAGAACAAGGGAGTTGACAGCAAAGAATTTTAACATTTTAACATTAACATGGGGTATGTGCTACAGGTACAGTTTGGAATAAACCATAATACACATGAATAAGTAGATGGGCTTCAACTGTACCACAGCAATCACAGAGCTCGTATGTTAAATGTGTCTTACTGTAAAATTCAAGCAGAATGTCTCTTCTATATCTTCCCCAGGGTAATCTAAAAGTTGCTGAAGACTCCTACATGACAGGTAGGGAAAGAAATGAGAAAAAAAAAAATCAGAGATTCAAAAAGCCATACATCTAAAGGGAAAAGAAATTCAACAAAAGCAAACAGCGTCATACATCTGGGTAATAGGATTGCAAGAGAGAGAATCTCCGAGTCACCTGAAGGGGTAAGAAAGAAATACACCTCAAATAAAGAGCTGCTTTGTTAGAAGCAGGATAAATGCCAGTCCACACAAATTATCAATATAGTCCATGCCAACCTAGCACATGGATCCCTTTAATGATCCTGGCCTTAGAATAGAATTACATTTCTCGTTCCTAAGGAGTGCTAGATATTTATGCCATCACCACACGAAGGTCTGAGGGAGTGGAGGAAGAGAGGGTGGTGGATTATATCTGTATCCCCATCATGTAGAAAATATTCTTCTTCTATCCCTGAAAACCCTGCTGCTGTCTTCCTGGCATTTTACCTTATTCTTGTTAAATACAGCTGTCACTTTGTGCGGATAAATCAGATGGCAATGCAGAAGAAGAAAGAAGACAGCAGTCAGACAGTGGGATCTTAACCTCTCAAGTGTCAGAGGCAACCGATATCCCCATGCAATTAAGCAGAAAAGATTCAATACACCATTTAGAAGAAGTTATTCCTTCACTCTACTCAACTCCTTTCTGGCACGGGAGCAGGTCAGAGTTACACTGGTTCAGGGATGGGACAGTTCACATCCTACGCACAGCTCCCATCCTGGGCTAAATCATGAGACATGCAGTGATCTGCTTGCTAACCCAAGCCTGGGTTGGGGGGAAAGGCTGAGGTTAGGATCTGGGACCATGCATGCATTCACACAGTGGAGGGACAAGCCCCCACCCGTTTTCAAAGGAGTGTGGTAGGTATCTTTTGGCTGTGTTGATATCCAATTTCAGGTGAGTACAGAGGTTAGAGCCTAAGCAGATGGATCTGATAGCCTGTGGGAGAGGAGAAGACTTACATGAAATTCACCACCAGCTTACATACTTTTGCTAGGATCACAGCCCCCCAAATTAATCAGTCACTCAAAAGGATCAGGAGATGTCTTATTGAACAGCTTTTACCCATTTTGGCATTTCTTGTTCTCAGATGGAAGGTCTCCCTTCCCAGAAAGGCTGCAAATTTTGTTTTTCATACCTTCCTTCCGTAGGGGATAGCTCCTTCAAATCCTCTAGGCAGGGCTTCACGTTCAAGAGTTTTTTGTACAGAGCCAAGGGAAAGTGAAGGTCTACCACTGTGAAGTTGTATATTGCAAGACCGCATATGATGCCAATCAAGTGAAACCAGTTGTGTTCTACAAAACACTGCAAAACCACACAGAGAAATCCTGATCAGACACACTGTCATGAGTGCAATGCACAGTACCCTTTCCCCCATGCACTAAGAAGCTTGTCCCTGCTTTTCCAACTGGGACAAAATCAGAGAGCCCACATCAGGTCCCAGTTTGGTTGTGAATTCCTTGGTGGAGTGTGACACAGAAATGAAGATTCAGAAACCAAGCCCTATTACTTTTGTAAGCCACGATTAGCCATGGAAACAGCAACAACTGCTTTCCACCTTATCTGCCTTTTATTTCCTTTTTACATACCTCTGCATTTAGACACTAACAAAGCTTCAACGTTTGTTGTCAATGTACTGCATGAAAATGTGTTAACAATTCTCTCCCTATCACCCATCCTATTTTCTATTAAAAGCTTATGCATAACCACAGTGCCACCCAGGCAAATATACCAACATAGGTATTGGTATCCCAGCCTTCATTCCTTCACATATTTACTCTCACACTGGTGTGTCAGTCACAGACTAGCTGCTGATATTTGTTAAATGTTGTAAATACGTGACTCTCATTTTCAGTGCTTACACTGTCATTATGCTTAGTGTCAGAAGACTTGTTGGTTTTATAGCATTAACATGAGGAGTAATTGCTCTGTAATACTGTTTACAAGTTACAAAAGGTGCCGTGTAATTTCCTTCCTTGTAAAATGTAATTAATAAATTAAAAGAACCTCCACCAGGGCACCTACACCTTAAGGGAAGACTGACAACATCATTTTCCATCTTGCTAGCTAGGCAGGTGAAGAAAAAAGGACATAAACCACCACCTCCAGCATAACACTATCTGACAGGTACAGAACTTGCACTCCACACCCTTCCAAAACCAACCAACTTTCACCACAAACCGTGTTTCTTGCCGTTTAAGAGCTTCCTCACATAAAGCATTAACAAGTTTAGTCCCTGAAGGTGATACTGATGCATGACTAAGTGGATTGGTTGCAATTATGTGAACAGCAAGGGAAGCACAGAATTCTAATGCCATTATGGCCTAAACCTCTGGTTCTGTAAAACAGCACATGATTATCACATTTGTGATAATAAGAGTTCTATTAACTGTCATCTGATACTTAATACAAGTTTTATTATGGGATAAGAATAAAGACAAAGAGCCAACTCCTTAACAGGCACAATGATCACCATTCTACTAAAGTTAATGGACCTACACTTATTTCCACTGGCTGAAAATAGAGCTCACATTGTATTGTGGGTGGAAAATGAGAGGAAGATCATTTCTTTCCCATAGTTTGCCACCAACTTTCTTGTCATTTAAATGCAGCATTTTATTTCAACCTGTGTGTATAAAGGGCAAGGGCTTACCGTGTCTGAAAACCACAGCAGGTTTGACTCTGGGTAGTAAGTGAACATGCCATAGATGGGGTTGAGGAGTTCTTTTAACAACAGGAGGAAAAATTCCTTTGTCACTCCGCCAGCATCAACAGCTTCCTCACCATCAAAGATGACCTGTAGAAAAAGCAGGTCAGTAACAGGGATGCAGAGCTGAGATGGTGTGAATCAGACATCTTTCTAATTGGGAGCCACACAAAGCAATTTGTCTAACATGCCAAAACCCACTGCAACCCATAAGCCTGTTTCAGTGCTCTGCTTGCAGGGAGGGAAAGGGAACAGGGGGTTTTGAAACATGAGATTTTGAAAATGTTTAACTCCTTATGCAAATCATAACTAACCACCTGTCCTCCCAACAACAGCAGCAGGAACATGACAGCAGCTGCTGAATTTTGTAGCTACCTCTCAGAGACAAAACATGTCCCATTCTAAGTGGCCTGTTCCTGCAGAAGAGCAAAACAGACTGCATAATATCATGGAAAAGTTTCCTCCCTCACCCCTTATACAGTAGACACACCAGGAAAAGGGAGTAAACCCCCTGCTTGCCTTCTTGTAAACTGTCTACTGCCAAAACACTCGGGGAGTCACAGAGGAGAAAGGCTCAACCCCCGCATTGATTAGATCAAGTGTCCCTGTGTGCTATACCTATGGAGAAGCAACTGTACACTGGTGAAGTGGTAATGTGAAGGGCTAAAAGGCTGCAGAAACATCATCTGGATGACAGGGTGCTAAAGGTGTGGGGAAAACTTACTTTAAGAGGCTTTTTCAAATCAATGTCTGAATGGATGCTCAACTCCCTTAAAGCATCACCGACTAAGTTACTCCTGCGAACATGAAGTACCAGGAAAGGGCTTCTGGCCAGCAGAGGCTCCAGGGTGAGAAGCATGAAGACATTCTGCAAATTTGCACCATTTATTGCAACCTGTAAATAAGAAAGTGGTGAAAAACAGCTGCTGCTCAGCTCCTTTCTTCCTGTGGAAGGAAAACAGTTAAAAACTATATGCCTGGTGTTCCTTTCTTCCTTACTCTAATTTTAATTTGGTTTCCCACGGTACAAGGATTATGTGCTCACTCTGTATAAGAGTGTGTGGATGTGTGCAGATGTGTTCCTACCTGCCCCCCCCATTTCCCACACCAACACCTTTTGGGTCCACTGATCGATTCACCAAGTTTGAGCAACTGAGAAATCAAATTCCTGAACATTTTTTGACATTAGGCAGGCGGGTGGGAAAGACACTTTATTCATGCTCTTACTGAGTCAAGAAACTCAGTGTGAACACAACCGTGATAGGAGTCAGAGAGTCCACAAGGGAAAGCAGTGTTACCAACATACCAGGTGAGGAGTCAAGTTGACAACCGCACCTTGCAAGGCACCAGGGAACCCATCGCATACAATTCAAAGCTCTCACCTACATGGGTTTTCTGGCGCTGGGTAAGGCACAAAGTCTAGTCAAAGCTTTGACCACACATAGTATATTCATTCTCATGCATCGTCCATAGCAAATGGCAAATTCACATTTGTAAATTCAGTTTAAAAGTCAGTTGACCCTGAGACAGAAATCCACTGGAAACCAGGCTTCCTCTGTTCCAGCACTCACAGAAGTACTGGTTTCTTTGGCCTCTAAGCAGTTGTCTTCATAAAGATCCTATCTCTCAGGGCAACAAAACCTTTACCAGCCTGCTGTCCTGCCAAGATAAGGTAGATGCCCTCCTCACAGCAGTGCACTGCTCACAAACTGGGCAGCTGGAAATATACAGAAGAGGGTGGCAAAATGAAAGCAGGAGAAGGTGGCTCCAGCTTCTGCGCGTAGGCCAAGCCTCCTCTGCCTTGCTGCAAGCTATGCATTCAAGCGGGCACAGAAAAGCTAAGAGATGGATATTACACGGAACCAGCAACCATGGCCACGAGTAACTGTAATGACAGTTTTCCACCCTGAAGGAACCTGCTAACCACAGACCTCGGCAAATTCATTTCACAGAGGATAGGGCTAGTGCTAGACCCCAACTGCACTGGATAAGGGACCAGTGCCCAATGCTTTGCCCCTCCCAGGAGCCACCTGCATGAGCAATGCCTGGCGCTGGGAGGTTTTACACTGGCACAGAGGCCAGCCGTCCTTGTCACAGCCTGGCTGTGAGCTGGCTTGGCTGCCACCTACAGGGTAAGGGTGCTGGAGCTGAACACCGGCTGTGAACATGCTCCTGGGGAGCCTTGGGTCTGTGCCCCTCACTGCAAATGGGTGGGTGAGCTGCTGACAACAGCTGTTGCTTGCAACCATGAACAGTGTCAGGATTTGGTCTTCAACCCTCACTTCTGACAACCACTCCTCCTGCACCAGGCAGAAACTTGAAAAAAGTGCCCACTTACCTGAAAGCTTATCTACTTCTCCTGCCTTACAGCTCCTCTCAGAGACACCTCACCTTACTTCTTATCCTTGGACTACCATAAATACACAAGCACTCCTTCCCTATACAGTTTAAATTTCCGCCACATGCACATCTGGCAGTTCTGATGTTACTAAACATTTTGAAGTGAAAGACACCAAGCACTGCCTCTGAAACAGACAAGACAAAGAGGTTTCTTCAGCTACTCTGCTCTCCTGTATCATGGAGACAATAACATGCTGTACACACTAATTCCCAGTGAACTCCTCTCCTTGCAGGCACCAATGCAAAAGGCAGGAAAAAAGAAATGGGGCAGGAAAATTGGGAGAGAGAAGGATTACCTGCATCTGTAGTTCTGCGTCTGTCTGTAACATCTTGGTCTTAGCCTGAGCATCAAAGATGAAAGGGTAAGAACAGAGTGTCACAGCATCCTGCAAGAAAGGCAGGCAGATTGGTTCCTACTTACAGCTTCCATAGAACTTCTTTAATTAAGAGTCATGAAAAACATTTTTCTTACCTGCATGATAGATGGTCTTACTTTCTGCGAAGGAAAAAGAGAAATATGAAAATCTCTTACTCTTTTGATTTTGTGTCTTGCATTTTTTTGGATGGACTAGTTCAAAGGTGACCCAAAGAAAATTTTTCTCCTCTGGGACCAATAACCCAGTTTTTTCCTCTTAAAGAAAAGCATGGGAACTTCCTTCTCAAGAAAACGCATAAGTCTAATTCAAAACTTGCACATCAAATGTTACTAAGAGGACTAACTGGCACAGAAGCCTGTGCTAGCCCACCATAAGTGAAACTTACTCTTTTGAAGAAAACTACCCCCAAGGCAGAGACCATATGAAACAAAAGGAGAGACCGTAAGGCCACAACATGACAATATAAGACTACTCCTGCAATGCAAATTACTCCTCTCTCTAGCCATATCAATACATTTTTAACTATTTTTAACTATCACTGTTACATAAATTCAAGTCAATTATTGCTCTGCTCGCTAGAAGTAAGCATAGAGCAGCACTACTTACATGATGGAAAGTGGGGGATGAGAGACACAGCACACACAACATTTAGAAAGTCCATAAAAACACACACAAAAATTCTTGCTACAGTCAGGTTTTACTCTTGCAGCATCCCTTGGCGGATGTCTTTTGGTGTTTTCTCACACTTGGGATTCCTTTCCTTACTACAATTAATCAATCTCACTGGGTTCCTACACAGCATATTCCAGCCCTCAGTCTAGTTATCTCCTTGCTTACAGATGGGAAAGTGAGGCAGAAAAGAGGTGAAGGGTCTTACCCACGATCACCCAGCAGGTTACTGGAAGAGCCAGGAATAGAACCCACATCTCTTGAGTCTTGGTTCAGTCCCCTAGCCAGAACGCCACACTGCCTCCTCTTACAGAGCAACATTTTAAGATCACTGGCTACATTATTCACAATACCTGCCTAAACAGCAGAAGTAAAGGGTAAAAATTATAATTTTAGAATACAAGATTTGGCTCCTGAGGTCTCGATTACATTAAAAGGATCCAATGACTGAATTAATCTCCTTGTGCAAGGATTGAATGAGATTCACATGAATAATCACAGAGATTGTTGCAAGCGTTAGGTAAATACTGTTAGCTCCAGCTCTTCTGACAGCCTTATTTTAACTTTGTCAAGCCACTGAGTATCCAAATCTGAGAGACTTAATATATAGATGCTCCTATACTGAATACATTACACTCATTAAGGATATTAAAAATACAGATGTCTACAACCACAGACACAAACATGGACAGCTATTTCAATGACTGTACATAAAACTTCTTACCATTCCAGCCTGATGCAAGAACCACATGAGATAATCCTCCTGAATGTCCACCAAGCTGGAAATCTCAGGGATATAGAACTTATCATATTCTACGTGTTTAACCTTCTGATTTACCTGGTGAAGAAAACAGATGGTTTTTAAAACATGGATATATTCAGCATTTTTCTTAGAACACGCGGGTTTGTGTTCATAAAATCAAAAAATAGCAGCTTGCAACAGTAGGTCCCAGAAAGTCTTGCAAAAACACATAGTCCCTTATATTTTAGTACAAACCAAGACGAATCGAGATAAACCTCTTTCTGATTTATTTTAGTTCCCCCTCCTCCTCACCCAGACTAACCAGCACCAATGCAGTGGGAGCGGAAAGCATCATGAGACAGGTATTTGTGCGATGCCACAGTGGACGCAGTCTGGTGGCTCAGCAGCAGCATTCTTTAGGTTAAATTTTTCCTAGTGTTTGAGACAGTACTAAACAATCTCCAAGTGCCTTGAATTCAGGAAAACCACTAACATCTTCCCCATGTGGTGTCTTGGTGGACAATGACACAGCTCACAAACCAGGGCCATGAACACTCTGCCCATGCCAGTTGGCAAAGGGCAGACAAGACTGAATCATCTTGAGCCAACACACACCCAGGCTTTCCTCTTACCTTGTGGAGTTTCTCCAGAAGTCTGAGAGCAGCTGTAATGTAGCTACTGAATAGGACTGGGATTAACAGTGTCTTTCTTCCACTGAGGAGGTAAACCACTGCACCTTTATAGAGGTCCACTAGCCTGAGGAAGTATCTTGGGCACACTTGAGACCACCAGTTATCTGGAAAGCAGAGGAACATCAGTATAAATCCTGAATTAAAGGCCAAAGTAAGGGGTTACAGCTGAAAATTGGGGAACCCACCTAGAGACTGTTTCAAAAAACTTCCCTATTTCTCTCCTAACTGTAGCAACAGGAAAGTGAGCAAAGAGTCAGATAGATACCAGAAATTGAAAAGCTCTTCCCTTTCCACTCTCATACAACCACCCCAGTCACTACCGAGCCCCAGTCCCTGACCAGTGCAAGAGCTTGAATTCAAGGTTTTTCGACCTTCAATTCAAGATACTGTTTCAAGTATCTTGTATTCAAGATACTGTGATCTTGCAGGCAAACCATTGTCTCTCGTGAGTGATAAGAAAGCAGTTGCCTGGGCAATCCTTCGTAGTACCACGTACTTTTCTAGCAGGTGTCAGAGCGTGTCACCTGGCACATCTGCACTAAAGGTCTGAACTCTCCCTCTTTAGAAAGGCTGATTTCTTTCTTGCCAAGGACAGGTAGCCCTCACCTCTCCTCTGAAGGCACCCCAACTATTAGCTTCTTTGCTAGAACCAATCCACCTGCAAAGTAGAAGCTAGAGCCTGGGAAACCATCATGTCAACTGTTAGAAACAAACACCAATTTATCAGCTCAAGTGTCAGCACAATAATAGATTCTGGCAAGCAAAAGTAAGAATCCTTTACATTTCTGTATGCTAACAACCACAGTGGACTTCATACGCTGAGTAGAGGAGGAAACTGGGTTCCAAAGCCTCTTGGAATTAAAAATAAATAAATAAATAAATAAATAAATAAAATCAGTAAACTTCAAAATCAATTTCACTGGAGCAATGCTCCTGGAGGTCTGAATGCATTATGTAGCATTTTACATAAAATGAGATTTAGTATAAGATAACCTTAAGAAACAGAGTAAGATAACAAGAAAAGTAATAGCTTAGCAAACATGAGTAACAATCATCACACAGCATATGTTCCGCTTAGCTTAAAACGAGCTCATAGTTAATAATATTAGCAGAAATGAGAAGATTCAGAAGCAGGAGAAGAGCTGGGGTGGTCAGCTTGGTCATGGACCAGCCAATAGGTTTTTCTGTACCTTATATAGGACAAGGTAACTTTATATTATATTTAGTATATTCTTTTATTTGCCTTATACAGAAAGGATATTCTAATGTGGACAAATTTAAGAGAATAGGATCACTTAATCTTCAAGATATACAAAAATCTATGTTCACAGAGAGGCATGAAAATTTATCTACAACTGAGTCTCTGAATGTAGCTAAACTAGATAAGGTAAATTAGATTAACCTCCCTAGTAAATGTTCTTCAAAATGATATTTTACTTCTAAATTAAAACAATTCTTAACCTGAATTTTCTTTCTCATTTATTATCCACACCACCATAAATTTTATACATTTTTATATTATTGTAACTAACTTCCCATATCTTACCTGTATGGCACATTCTTCATTTCCTCATAGTTCATGTTTAAAATTCAAATTTTATGTTTATAATTCTTTTACATGGGAACAAAGGTTTCGGAGGGAGGATTCCTTGAATGCTTTTGGTTCCCAGCTGCTTTATAGAGGTGACTGCTTCATAAGAACACTATACCACAAACAATACCCAATTATCATTGCAGCCGTTGTAACAGAAAAATTAAACCAACACAAAAACATGACTGAAAAACCTAAATGCAACACTTTGTGTCCCAGCTGGATGCTAAGAGCAACACGCATCTTCAATGCCAACCTCTTACCAAGAACTTTGCTGGGGTTGGTATCTAGGCGCAGAATAGCCATTGCTAGAGGAAGCGTTAATGTGATATAATACTTTGAGTCTTGGAAGGGTGGGAATTCAGGGAGAATCAGATAGATCCTCATTGCCTCGACATCTGGTGGTGAGCTAGACAGCTGAGGAATCAAAAAACTTTCAAAGCTCTTCAGTATCTAGAGGAAAACAAGAAAAAAGAAGGCAACTCATCCTAGGTGATAGAGCACCTACAATGTAGGTGATGTGTAAGAACTGATGAAACAGAGCACACTCAGCACGGGTGGACTTAACAGCTTTTGCTGATGATCTCTTAAGAACACTCCATAGGACAGAACTAAACTCTGATTTTTCCAAAATGCATAAACGTTTGAACAGCTTTTTCCAGGGCTGGCTAGAGGTTAGTTAACCCCTATTGTGAAGGTCACATCCCTGCTTTAAAAGTCAAAGCCAAAGTAAAAAAAAAAAAAAAAAAAAACACACTATAAAAATTATAGCTAAAAAATGGCATGGAGAACAAACATGATTTTATCTCACAGCTCTGCACTTGTGAGAGAAATCCTCTGAGTTAGAATAAATTATATGACCATGAAATACTCAACTCCTGACAGGCAATAAATGAGCACACAGTCATTATTTACAAGTATAACATACACAGAATTAATTTCAGCAGCCATTTCAAGTATTAAATGCCATGAGATAAAACTTTTTTAAAAACAAGTCTTAGAGACACATTCTGAGAAGGTGAAAATCAGCCCAGGTCAATGGAGAAGTATCCATTGATAGTATGAAGGATCTGGCCTGCTGACTTACAATACAACCCTTCCCCAAAAAGCTGCTATTACAGAGGGACAAAGCCTTTATTTCCCCTCTCAATACCCAAAACCCCAGAAGTACAATACCTGGTCTAGGAGAATGGAGTGCTGAGAATTCATCAGCTTCTCGAACAGCACTCTGGTGGAGTTCAGATCAATCCCTGGGATCTTCGGACTGGTTTTAAAGTGTTCATCGATTCTTTAAAAAAATCCCAGACAGACAGGCTTAAGTTCAAGGAAAAGACACCATTACCTGTGTATTGGCACGGCCTGAGAGCAAGCAATGGAGAAATGACCTCTAGGGAATTAATCAGACTAGAAGCAAAGCAGAAGTTGGAATCTTCTTGCTAAAGACAAGATGGACAACTCTCCCTTCTGAACTCCTCTGGGCCTTGGTTAGGGTTGGGATTCTTGCAGAGAAACACTTTATCAAAGTCTTTGATTTCCCCAGGACTCCTTCACTGACCCAAGAGCCTGCCTAGACAGGCCAGACTGCTTGAAAACCTATAAAATATGTATCTATCATAGGTACCACGATCCTCTGGTTTGTCTTCATATACACTACTTTTATAGCAAAATCTGTTTAACCACACCCAGTAAGAAAGAGAAGGGTGATGCATAACAAGACATTGACAAGGGAGCATCAAATGAGGGGTTTCGAAAAAAAAAAAAAAAACAGGGGAGTAGCTTTTTGGCAATTCCACTCTCAAATTTTCTAAAGCTAAACAATGACTACAATCAAAGCACAGCACAGCTGAGAAGAGTCTTCATGTGGTCTTCAATTGCAATGAACATGTGCTGCCCTTTCTGCTGTGCTTGAAAGGCTGTAATTTACTTAGGCTACCTGTGTAAGAGGGATAACGAAGGCAAGCCTGCGGAGGACAATAGCCTAACAGCCAGATCTAGCAACACTGAACATCCAGGCCAGGAGGCAAGTTACCTAGCTCAGCACTTAGAGCACGATCAGCATCTGTAGCAGAGGCTCTCAGCACTACTGTCTGCAGTAAAGCTGCACATAAAACCTTGCAGTAGCTAGTAAAAAAGGTCACTGCTACAACTCCTTTGACCTCAAGGATTTCTCAGGTCTGTCACTACTCATCTGATACTGTGCTGTATTAGATACTGAAGGAAAAGGTAGCTATTAAAGATGAGACGCATTTGTCAGTTTGCTGGTGTGGCTATAACAATACGAGAAGCTAAACATAGCCTGCTGTAGTAGAATGGCTATTTCTGTAACAGCACAGCCACCAGGCTGGAAACAGTTCCTCAGAGTCACACTGTGGTACAGAGTGCTTCAGGCTGTAACGTGCAGAAGTAGCATTGGAGCGTGCCCAGTCACACAGCCATAGAAAAGCTGCTTTTCCATCTAACCCTGTGTACCACAAAGCTGTAGTGCAAACAGGCCTATATAGTCCTGTACTGGGACCAGTGCTGTTTAATATTTTCATCAACGACATAGACAGCGAGATCGAGTGCACCCTCAGCAAGTTTGCAGATGACACCAAGCTGAGTGGTGCAGTTGACACGCCTGAGGGAAGGGATGTCATCCAAAGGGACCTGGACAGGCTGGAGAGGTGGGCCTGTGCAAACCTCATGAGGTTCAACAAGG